>JAPYZI010000399.1:0-69563 GCA_030523105.1 Ophioninae sp. A BG-2022a | reverse complement strand
AATCGATGGTCCAACTTTGAAATTCTGCCAAAAATCGAAAAATCATCGGATTTTAATGATTAAAAAAGCATTTTGAAGGGAAAATCATAACGAAAAGATAGAGCGCAAAGTGTAGTACCAAATCCCAAAGGAAAAAAAGTTATCCATGATTTAGTGAAAAAACTTATTTCGCCCAAAAATCGAAAAAAATTTTCGATTTTTAATATTTTTTCTATTGTTCCATTTCGATGTAATTTGATCCCCTGAGCACGAATCTACCATTCATTTCCCCCAAACCCCAAAATTTCCATAAAAAAATCGTTAAAAACGTCTAAAAACACGTTTTTCTTTGCTCCGCGTCGTGCTTCCGACAAAAATTCGTTGACATTCGTAATCAGCCGATAATTTTCGATCAAGTAAACCCTTTCAATACTTTTAAAGCAAAAAAAAAATTCTCGACCACTCCACTTTTCCGGAACTTCAAAAATCACGAAATTTCAAAAGGTCGTAAAGTGAGCTTCTTACATGCTACAGACATCCAATGCGTGTGTTTATTTGGGTTTGTTCGTTGCGACGAAACTCGAAAATTGTCATTACCCAATTAAACTGCGTCGAAAGTTTCCAGAGTGTTGGTCATTCTCGTAATTCTCGTCCCTAATCGAAAATAATCGTATTTTTAATTCCAGGCTAAGTACTTTTCAATCCACCAACGTAAGCTCCCAAAAAAAAAACATTAAATCCACTGCTACAATGAAAAATTTATCTTGCAGACGTTCTTCGAAAAACGTCAACGTTTAATTGTTTTTGTTCACAGCTATCTTCACTTCCCAGTTTCGCTAAATCATTTGGACCACCTCGCTATTGTAATTTTGTTTATATACGATATGTATATAAGTACGAATGTACATAACACATCGGGGACAACAAACCTGTACACAACGATGAGTAGATAGACACGATACGTCCGTATACGCTTTGTCGGTTGGATTTAGCCTCTACCGATGCCCTACCCTGACAATACACACCCGATTCCGTAGCCGCTCCGTTTGTGCACGCATAATATATGACAGCCGTATATAGGACGTATATACGTTGAGGGAGAGAGTTACCGAGCTCATGGACGCATACAGTATATAAGCCAGTATCTCGTGCTATCAGATGTAATTTATCTCGTTGCCTGAATGTGTTCCTCTCGCTGTCCCAATGCCTATCACTATATATCGGTATAAACAACCACGAGGGTGTACAGTTGCAATTAAATATGTAAACTACACGCGGACAAACTCTCCAAAGCGATGCGATACATCGAAACCCTTCGCTTCGATAATCCCAATGTTCGGTAAAATTCCGAACATTCGTAGACACCTATGCGTCATCCACTCTCTCAAACGTCACTTCGATTATAAAACAAAACGCAGTTGCGTCAAGTGTTGAATTTTTTTCGAAATTACGACGAAACTCGGAATACCGGAAACGCTGAATCTAATTTATACAGTCATCGCACGCAAAAATGACTTTTTTAGTTTATCGATGATAGTTATTGTATTGTTGAAATAAATTTCAGTGAATTTCTAGTTTAATTTATTGGATTGATATAAGTGTAATTTGTTGATGTATTGGTTTGTAAAGAAAGAAAGGTAAAGGTTATTTGTAAAAAATGAAGGATATGTATGTAGATATATAATATAATAATATATTTTTATTTGTAAAGATACTTTCAATCCAGTGGAGTTCTTTTTTTTATGGGAAAACTTCGAGTTTTTATTTTTTATGTGTTCATACATTTGTTAATTATATTCAGTTGTTTATTTTATTATTTTATTATTATTTTTAAAGAATATTCATTTATTTTATTTTTTTGTATTAATGCTTTTATTGTTTCACGTTTCGATTTTAACAGAATAATAAACCGTACTTCGTTTTAATAAAAATAACGTTAGAGCAAATAGTAGTTGTCGTTAATATTACCAGCGAAAATATTGGAATGAATAAACAAAAACGTGAAGTTGTAAAAAAATAAGAGTTATCAGAATCAAAAGAAAAACAAATTGACTTTTGTAAAACAAATAATACATTTATATAAAAAATATACATTTTTCAAAATAATTCGAATCCTATCCATGTTTTCAATCTAAACAATTGCATGTTTTTCTTGTTTCTGAATTTATGAATGTATAAATATTGATATATTTGTTTAAAAATTCTTTAAACTTTCCGTTTTTTTTTTTTAATTACACCCTTTTCTGCGATAAAATGATTGTAAATTCTCCCAAATTTTTGTTTTTTGGAGCTCAATTTTTGAACGCAATTTATTTGGCGATTCGTAGGAAAGATTGTTCGTCCAGAATATTAATAACGAAGATAAATATGGAAATAAATAAATGGAATATACGAGTTATGAAAACAGGCTGATGAAGGAATTTACAAGAGAAACAAATTGACCCGAAACTTGGCATCTGCATATAAATACAGAAATTGCCACGGAGCACGTCGTAGATTGTTTAAAAAAAAAAAATTCTTTTACAGTTTTTGCAAATATTTGTTGTAAATTCGCCAAGTTTTTTTTTTTTCGAGTCGAGATTTTGAAAGGGATTTATTTGGCGATTCGTTGGAAAGATCGTTCGTCCGGAATATTGATAACGAAGATAAATATGGAAATAAATAAATCGAATATAGGAGTTATGAAAACACGCTGATGAACGAATTTACAAGAGAAACAAATTGACACGAAACTTGGCATCTACGTATGAATACGGAATGTGCCTAGGAGCTCAACGTAGCCCTGGCACCCACTCAAAAATTTACATAGCTAAGCATAGTCAAGCGAGCTTTTCTCCACAATGTAACGTACGAAAGGATCTCTTCATGGCGGTGGTTTATGTAATTTCAGTGTAACGCAGCGGTTGGAGTCAAGGCGTTCTTCGACATGATGCACAGTGGACCGCACAAAGTGATGCTCTTCGGTGCAGCTTGTACACAGGTCACTGACCCGATAGCAAAAGCATCGAAGCACTGGCGACTCACCCAGGTTAGTTCTACCAATTACGTTTCGCTAGTAATTCCCTCGTAAAAGTGCTTTCCACGCCCTCTATTTTTTTTTTTCGAAATACCAAAGCCCAAACATTCCCGAAAGCGTTTCTGTGAAATTCCCAGTGACGTTGACGCGACTAATGAAAATACAAATTTCATTTAACGTTCTCTACACCAAATTCCATTTGGAATTCAATCATCGGAGATTTTATTTATTTTATTGAACAAACAAAATCGTTTTCTTTTTTTTTTTTTTCGGTATTTACGGTACAATAAAATCGCACGATTTTTAACTCAGGTTGCGATATATAAACAAGAGAAAAAAAAAGCTTTTTTCGTTAACGATTTTGGAACATTTTGGAAAATTGATGACGTTTAATAAATTTTGAGTTTATACATTTTCGTGAATTTAAGTATTTTATACTGTTTGTTAAAAAAAAAGATTTATTGTAATACAGGGGATATCAATTTAATGTTTATTGCAAGAGTTTATTTAAATATGAAACAATTGGGGATTTAATTCAATTTGAATAAGAAATAGAGTATCGCAGAGATTGCGGTAAATACAATTATGTATCTTTGAAATTACAAAAATATTGATCACACTGAAATATCTGTATCATGAATTTTTAATAAATATTTTATTACGATACACGAATGTATGATAAATTATGAAAAGACGTACCGATAAAATTAATATCATAAATTAATGAATAACTTACGTAGAGAATATTATTATATTCACTGCTCTATTATAAATAATAGGCAATACATTTATAACAAACAAATTAATGCGCACCGTAATGCATACTGAATTAATAAATTCAGCAATTAATAAATTAATCAATTCAATCAAACAAAGTAACAAATCAATCGACAAATTATTTCAATATAACGTACAGTATGAATAAATTCAATAAAAATAAGTTTCGATAAGAGTGCTCATTATAAATAATTACGTTCTCTCTACTGAAAATATTTCGAATTCAATAAAAAAAAGTAATAAATCAATCGACAAATGATTTCAATATAATTCAACGTATTAATAAATTCAATAAAAATAAGTTTCGATAAAGTTGCTCATTATAAGTAATCACGTTCGCTCGGTAATAAAAATATTTCGTATTCACTTATTGAAATATCAATTTATTTAACTCTGTGGATTCTTGCTTCTCGACTTTTCGAAACTTTTCTTCGTTTTTTCTTTTCGATGAAAAACTTTTGATTTTCATTCGAAAGTTTAACTCGAGGAGAGAAGGAAAATCGCGAATAATAATCGATTCTAAGCATGCCTCGGGATGTATATAAACTCGTAGAAGTCTTTATAGGTTGTATACAGTGCGATGTACTCTTCGAGTACACCCGCCCAATGCGAGGCCTTTCGCCACCCCGGCAGTGTCTCAAACCACAAATTCACTATATATTTACACTCTATCTGTATGTAAATTAAACGTCAGCGGGAGTGTACGGATGCTGGTATACAGCGGTGTGTCGACAAGTGTAAGAGTACGAGTAATAGTCTCGACGACTCGATGCGGACCCGCCTTCTCCTCCTCCACACTCGAACTGCAAACTTTTCATCGCGGCGCAACCGTAATATCGTTGCATTCGGGAGTTTACCAAATTTTTTTCCCTTTCCCACGTTTCCTCGATGATACAACGTCCCACCAACCGGAATTTCATCCGGTGTGTCGTTTCTGGAACACTCGAAGTGGCACTGCGTCATTTGAAAAAAAAAAAAAAAAAAAAGTTCCATGGTAAAAAAAAAGATTAAAAAATATATATATGTATATATGTATATCGGTATTTGCAAAATAGGAACATTGTAAAATTGTACATTAACTTTTTTAATCTGGAGATCGATGGATCGATCGAACAAATTTTTCATCGATACAAAAAATAAAGATATTTTTCACGTGACGAAAAATGTTGTTTTGTTGTATTTATTTCTTTCGTGGTTGATCTAAAAAAGTATCAATTTTTGCAGTATATATTTTGAAATTCAATATTAATTTTTTCGAATAAGTAAATCGATAGGAAAAATGAAGAAATTTTGAACGAACATTATTATGTTTATTTTCTAATTTTCAATTTCTTTAGAATCTTATCCAAAGGAAGAATCAATATTTGCAATATAGAAATATTTTGAAATTGAACATTGATTTTTTCGAATAAAGCAAATTTTTCAATATTTTTTTCTCATCTCCGATTTCTATAAATTATATCTCATTTTACATTTTTTTAAATATATTTAGATATCGTTTAGTCCTTTCTTTTTCAACGGAAATTTCTTATACTCAAGTTCTGTCTCGATTTCTTCTTGTCAATTTTAATAATCGTCTAATTATACATATATTTTCAGTCGACGTTTATAACTTTGTTTACACTCTTATAAGTATATCTGTTATTTTTGCTCGTCGTAAAATAGAGTGCAACAAAGATTTGAAATAATAAATTGAATAATAAATCGACAATTAACAATTAATTGGCTCGAAGCATTTGCATATCTTGACAAAAAAAAATATAACAAATATTTTATATTTGAACACGATAATTATGAAAATTTATCGCCAGAACGGTATAATGTATACCCCCCCCCCCCCCCTTAACCGCTTCGCTCGTTGCGTCGAGCACATTTGTCGATGCATCTATTTTGCGAGGTTATAATTGCCAATCGATTGAAAGAGCCCTTATCGGCAGAGCGGAAGGGTCGAAAGGGTTGTACATTATGCAAGGGCCCTACCGTTGGCAGCTTACTAAATACTTGTTGCTCCGAAACGAGAAGGGGGTCGAAAACGAATATTTGCTGCAAGAAGCTAACAAGAACTAAGTGGTGGAAGGGTCGAGCAGAAACAGTTGCACGAAAAGGAATAAGAGAGAGGGAGAGAGAGGGAGAGAGAGAGAGAGAAGGCGAGATGATGATAGAATTTATAATGCCTAAGTACAAACTTTCAAGTAAACAAAAGTGTAAATTTTCAAAAAAATCACAAAAAATAAAATACCTTATAAAAAGAAAAATTATAAATAAAAATAAAAATACAAAAAATAAGATAAAAATAAAGAATGAAGAAAACAATAAAAATTAAATATCCGACTCTCTTTTAATTTATATTTTTATTCCCATTGTTATTTTTTATCTTTATTTTTATAGATGGAAAGAGAGAGACAAAGAAATTCGAAAAAAGGGATGAGATTTTTTAATTTTCTCTTCGTCGTTCGGAAAAATAAAATTCTCTACTAATTTAAAAAACTCTCGGACTTTTGACTATAAAAATAAAAAAAGATCGACCGTTAATGGGAACGAATGTAAATTTATTGAACTAAAAAAATGCTCCTAATTAATTTAACTTCCTATGAAAAACAAAATTATTTTCGTCGAAACTGGCGAACAATGACCGGTCACCAATAATTATCAGAACTAGAGGAACAAGTTGTCAAATAGCTGAAACAAAAATATGCGTAATAATACAATTCATTTTTCAGCTGAGTTACGCCGATACTCATCCGATGTTTACGAGCGACAACTTCCCAAACTTCTTCAGAGTGGTACCGTCGGAGAACGCTTTCAACGCTCCCCGGGTCGCTCTCCTGACGTACTTCAACTGGACCCGGGTCGGTACGATGTACCAAAATGAGCCGAGATACGCTCTCGTAAGTACGAGCCTTGTACCCACATAATTCCCTGCTAGTGTATTATCAAGTCAAGTGTTTGAGTTTCGCGAAGCGCTGGGATTTAACGTACATCCTAAACCTTGCGTAAACCACGAAATTGGAATTATTCCAACGATATCTAACGTGTATTCAGGCAGACTGAGCTAGCCAAAAAAAAAACTTCCAAAAAAAGAGAAGGTATAAGGTACCTTACCAATGTAAGGCCCACCTTTGAAAAATCTATTTTTCAAATTGCTGAAAATGTGCAAAAAACATTTTTGAAATTTCTGAAAATGTGAAAAAAAACCCTTTTTTCAAATTTCTAAAATTGTGAATAAAACATTTTTCCAAATTTCTGAAAATGTGAAAAAAAACCTTTTTAAAATATCTAAAAATATGAAAAAAAAACATTTTTCAAAATTCTAAAAATGTGAATAAAACATTTTTCCAAATTTCTGAAAATGTGAAAAAAAAAACCTTTTTAAAATATCTAAAAATATGAAAAAAAAACCTTTTTCAAAATTCTAAAAATGTGAATAAAACATTTTTCCAAATTGCTGAAAATATGGAAAAAAAAAACCTTTTTGAAAATATCTAAAAATATGGAAAAAAACCTTTTCCAAATATCTAAAAATATGAAAAAAAAAACCTTTTTCAAATTTCTAAAAATGTGAAAAAACAAACATTTTTCAATTCCGATTTCTGAAAGTTTCTCAAGGAGGTCCGAGAAACCCTATTCGCTATGAACTTCAGAGGAACGAATGTTGAGTACATGGAAGTGAACATTCAGAGATGATTATCATTCAGTAGCGGGTAGGACGACGCGATTAAGGGAGTTATCACGCTCGCGAACAATCGGTATTGCGCCAGGGGAGCACAAGAGCCCGGCGGTGCAACGGAACTCATCGAGATCGTCCATTAAAAGTTGTCGCGTATATGAACCGTAAAAGGGAGGGGAGGGGTAAAACGGTGTCGCGTTGATGGCTGTAGGAAACATCCCGGGTTGTAAGGACAAAGGGAACTTGTCCACCTGCGTGTAAGTCAACCCGGGCATACTCTCCGCTCCGTCCGTTTAACGTTGCGCTCAGCTACACGTGTACTTCTGCAAGCCCAAAACTCCACGAAGTACAGGGTGTCCAAACAGCAACTGCAACAATTGGATTCTCGAGCGAACGAAATCCAACAGAGACAGAGTAATTCGCGATTTCACGAGTGAATCAACATTCGTTGAAGCTGATTACTTGGATGGGTGACCGCTTAGAAATTAATCGAGTCAAAGCTTGAAATTCGTAGAGTTTTTAGTCGAGTTTTAAGTGGACTTCGTCCCTGAAGTCCACCCTGTATATCCAGGTACAAATACACGTACGCATTCCGTCTGCATACCATTCTAGACTGCTTTCCGCTGGTAGCAAACGTTCCGTAGCAACTCGGTAAGCTCTGGCTCCATGTCTAATGATTAATTTCACTCTGCTGGTCTCTGGTACATGGGGGACGAATTTTACCACGTGTAGAGATGAGCGTACGTAACCGAGAGAGATAGAGAGAGAGAGAGAGAGAGAGAGAAAGGTGGCGAAGGAAAGGGGGAAAGCGTGAAAGTTACTTACCTTCCAACTCTCTCTCTCTCTTTCTTTCCGTCTCTCTCTTCCTCTTCCGTTGAAAGCCACGTTCTCGAGCCCAGATATTATATTTCCCAACATTCCTATCCAGTAAAGGAAAAGCTTTTGCACTGCCGGCAGTCTCTCTTTCATCGTATACAGTAATAGTAAGAAATAAGCCAATACAGATATACGCACGAGTATGTACCCCGATGCGTTTGTACCCCGAGGAAAATCCACGCGGAGAAAGCGAGACCAGGATTTCCTACTAAACGCGATTTACATTGCGAGCCTCGAGGACTCGCTAAACATCACGAATTTAATCTCAGTATACGCTAACCCTGACAAATCCTCTCTTTTATATATATATATATATATATATATCGCTCTCGCGATATCTCTTTTCAGTGTCCAAGGAGAGATACCGTGAAAAGGGATTGGATGTGGAAAAGCTCCCAACCAATGTCAATATCCGCATCCGTACATAAGGCCTCTTGCTTTATCCGTACCCCGCTTGCTCTCCGCTCTGTTGACGCGAATCCCGCTGTTGTTGATCCCCCAACTCTTTCCGATACTTCTTTCATTCTCCTCTAAATATCGCCGCCCGAAGATAAATGGCCTAGCTTTGACGAGCTTTTGTCTACTTCCTACCCCTCTCCCATCAAAGAGAGATTCACGGGGGATGATTTCTCACGCCATGAAGTTCGACGTGTAGCGACAGAAAAAAGATCCCACGGTGTAAAACTCTTTTTCCGTTATCACGTGGACCGACGCGTTCCTTCGTCCTCTTATCTTTTCTGTCTTGTTTTTATATTTCCTTCGTATTATACTTCTCTTTGTTTCAATTCACTTTTCATTACGAATTCATTTTTTTTTTTAAAGCAAGAATTGTATTATTTAATTTAAAGCAAGAATAAATAATTTAAGAATTGAAGAATTTAATCATTTTGTTTAAGCGAGAATTCACGGTCAACTTGGAAATCGACGGTTTTTATATATATATATTTTTTTTTTGTTACTTTCTTTGTTTTGGCTTGGTGGACATTTTTTCCCCTTCAGCGTGCTTCGGCTTAATTGAATACTATTAATCAATTTTCCCCTCTCTCTCTCGTTTTGTTACATCATTTTTTATACTTTAAATTCTCTTATGCTTTATTATTATTATTATTATTAATATTATTTATGTATTGTTATTACTACTTTTGTTTTGCTATATTTAGGTTTAATTTCTATTTATTCTATTTTGTTTATTTTCTATTT
Source organism: Ophioninae sp. A BG-2022a (assembly GCA_030523105.1). Classification (NCBI taxonomy): domain Eukaryota; kingdom Metazoa; phylum Arthropoda; class Insecta; order Hymenoptera; family Ichneumonidae; species Ophioninae sp. A BG-2022a. The sequence continues at coordinate 60,048 of JAPYZI010000399.1, read as the reverse complement.
CTTATTGTAAAGTTTGATTTTTTTAAAATATTTTGCTTCTGTATTTTATTGTATTTTAGTGTATTATTTATACTATACTTTATTTGTTTACCCGAAAGTCCGCTGGGGCATAATTAATTGTATCAATCATTCAATCTTTCTCTCTCTCTCTCTCTCTCTCTCTTTCTGTCCCTTCCTACTATCAATGGAATCGAGTTCATATACAAATGAATTCTACCATTGTGAATAATTTTTCATCGACATTTGCATATCCTCACGTTTCTCGTAACTTCCCTTTTCTCCGTTGAGCGCCACCGACTCGTCGTATATCACTCTCTTCCTCGAGGTTTTCACATTTCCCTACCCTTTCGTGGCCTTTCGCCCTGTTACCGGAAATACGAAATTCTTGAGACCGCCATCCAGAGGCTTCGGAGTTGAACAAACTGGCGAGTAATTGAGCAGCGGGAAAAGAGAAAAGTGTGAGTCTATGCGGATAAAAGACGTACACCCGCTGGCTTTATTCGTCTCGAGCAATTGGACACTAACGGAATTCAAGCACGATCGAGAATTAAAACGGTATACAGGACTGGAGATCTTTATTTACATTTTTTTTTTTATTAAACAAACAACAAGTCAATTTATTATTAATTTTCTATATTTTTTTTTACTGACGTTTGGGTTATGCATAATTTGAGAATTGTCAATTAAAATATTGTAACGATTGTACAAATTAAATTGCGCAGGCTTGTAAATGTTACCTGAAAAAAAGTCTTGAAACGCTTGACAACGTTTCTAAGCTCCCTTTTATTAAAGATAAAAAAGAAACAATTTTCTTTATGAATAAAAATGTAATTACTACGAGTACCAAAAAAGAAAACAAAATTTAATGACGATTGTCTTCAAAGAAGTATATTGGTCTTTGAATATTATAAATCATTCGTAAAATGAATAAACTTGGAATAAAACAAATAATTTTCAAAATTAATACATTTTTAACAGTATAAATAATAATAAAATAATGTTCGCAGTACGGACGACAAATGGATACATATCGTAGATTAGAACTCGCGATTTAATGTCAATGACGTTGAAAAAGGTGTATCCAGAACAATTTGCAATAAATTTTTCTCTCCGATCAGTTGGAGCCTCATTAGAAGCTTCCAAAGTTCGTTGCTCCGCCTTTTCATTCCCAATTCGCTATCGTTCAAATCTCCGTAACTTCATAGAAAATAAAAATTTCAGAACTTCCTTTTGATTGCATATTCTTGAGAACCGGTACTTTTAAAAAAATGTAAAAATATCGATCGTTTTAATTAATACGATAATTAATTAATTAAAATTTTATTGAATAATTTCGTAATTTTTATTGAATTTAATAATTGCTTAATTTTTCAAATTCCCATACTACAATACGTACCGTCTATTCCTACGAACAGATGTCTCAAAGTAACCGGCAAATAAATTCCTGACGTTTCTTCGCTGATGTTACAATGAAATTGAAAAAAATAAATGGTAGTTTATCCGCAATCGAAAAAATCTATATTTTCTTCAATTATTCGTTCATCCTCGAGGACTTTTCTCTTCGTTCTCGGTGGTTTCTTTTTACCTTCAGCTTTGTTCTCGTTCCAAGAGGAGCGTGTATTCGGAGATGCCTGAAAGGTTTCCCTCCGAGTACATATTTCGAAATAACTTCTGGGCTGATAAAATAGGGAGACTATAGATACGTGGTAGGTACAACCAGAAAGACCTCACGGCCGTTCATTATTTTCTGGAATAATACGAAGATACCTGTACGGATGCTCGACGTGAAGCTCTCGTTTGAAGAAAAAGAAGGGGGGGGGGGGGGGGGAAAGAAAGTGGCGCAGTTGTAAAGCAGCCCGAGTAACGTTAGGTAATGCGTGCAGGAATATAAAAGGTTAATAATTTTAGGTGGATGTTAGTGAATACGTTATACATGTTTGCTTGTTATAAATTTTTAACAGTTTACCTCGGCATCGAATTGCTTCGCTTTACGAGGTCGCCACACGCGGATATATGGAAATGACAGAACGAAAAAAAAAAAAAAAAAATCTTTTATGATAATTAAGAACGTGCCGAGCTGATATTTTTGTAACACGTTCGAAGTAGACATTTTTATAACGTTCCTGCACGCTCGCCTTTTAATTAATTCACTTTTGTTTCTCCTGCGAAATCATTGTTTCAATTTAATTAACATTTATTTCAAGTAAATTAATTTTTTCTTCCATATAATTAAGTAAAAATAAAAAATAAAAATTCGAAATCTATGTTTATTCAATGGACGATTATCCGATTTATAACTTTTAGGGAAATGAATTTTCTTTTCGTTTATTGATAGCAAAACTGGATGGATTTTAAATCTTTTTACATCTTATCACAATGGCCTCCGAACGACTTCGTTTTTTTAATGCTATAACTGTCCTTCATAACTGTTTTCTCAATAACGAAAAAAAGAAAACGAAAAACATCGAGTAAATTTCCCAATCGAAAAGAGTGAAAACGAAAAAATGAATTAAAAAAAAAAAAACAAACAAACAAACGAATAACGAAAAATGTCTCCAGGATCGATATGCGAGTTCGGTGATGAAAAAAAAAAAATGTTTCGCCGCTACGAAAATCGAAGGAGTCGCTCATGCGCAAACGGTATTGTTTCCGCCTCGTACGAAATCCTCCCCTATAATTTCGCGTTCACTGAATTTAACCATTAATTCGCAACGTTCCTTTGTACTCGGAGGGCGTCGATGAACTCGTCGACGAATCTCCCTCGACGCGAAGGAAACGAGAACTTTTCGATGTTTTTTTTTTCGTATTTTTTTTAAGCGAAAAAAGTGAAGAATGGAGCGGTGGTGGGGGGAGTTTGAAATTAGAGAATCATGGGATTCACCTGGACGGATTCACCTACATCGATACACGAAGGGCGCTTATCGCGTATGCGTTTCCCTTCGTTCCTCCCGATAACCGTCATCAACGGTTATACACCAAGCTCCGGATTAATATATAACCGCGTTTCTAGGTCACAGACTTTAATTAAACCCGATTACATCTTCGACGGCTCATACATACATTATTCCGCTTCGACGGGACTCCCTCCGTTCTGCTCATCCTCCCTCACCAACCCTCTCCCCGACACGTCACTTTTCAACCATCCTTCGAATTAGCTCCGGACCAGACAAGGATCCCACACGCGCCAAAACCTGTGAAACCTCCCTCAAACTCGCGCAATCCCCAACACGAACGATTTCAATGCTAAACTCTCTCTCTCTCTCCCTCTCCCTCCCTCCTCTCCTCCTTATTCCCATCCCTTCCAACCTCCCCAACCAGCGTGCGATTCCAATTTACCCATCCGTGTTTAGGTATACGTTATTGCGTGCGAGTCCGCGATCCCCAAATCCTAATCAATGAACACTTCCGATCGTTTCGAAAGGAGCACGCAAAATCTAAACGCCCCGGTCGCCATTCAATCCTGGCGATTCAACTGGCCAGTCTTCATGACCCAAACTGGATTCTCATCTATTCGTTCACTGTATCGTTTCTCCATTAGCTATTCGTTAACCTTCCCGATACACCTTTCGCGTCATTGCCAAACTTAACTTTCGACAATCTAGCCTAACGTCTGACCTGACGTTACGAGGTTACCCAACACAGGGAGATATCTAATCAAACGTCCACTGGTTGATGAAGTATTCTAAACTGGAAACCTCAATTTCGAATTTCTTTTTTTTTGTGGTTTTGGTAGGAAATATATTTTGAGGATCCGTTTTTGGTTCGTTCGTTCTTACGTTGTTTTGTTTTTTTGGCGGCCGTACCGGAAACAAAAAAAAATTCATACAATTTCAATTAGCTGCAAATCCAATCGTATCCTTTATACCTCGAAGTGCCATCGAAAAGCCAATCACTATTCTTCCTCAACGGACTCCTCTTCCTCTCCCTCATTTTTCCACTTTTCCGTTTGTTTTTTTTCTTCCCTAATACGCAAGATCGCGCGTTCATCCGGGAACGTCCTTGTTTTCTTTGACCCCTAAAGCTGGCGAAAGAATTATTTAATTCACCGTTAAAGCGCGGATTGAAACAATTTACATTCCTCCTCTTGACGTTCAATTTCTTTGAACAACAACGAATAAATAACTAAGAAAAAAAGAATAAAAATGATTTAAAAAAAAAAAAAAAAAAACTCGAAACGCCGCGAAAGTTCGAGGTATCCAGCTGCGCCGCGATTCCCAGAGGGGAAAACTATATCGCGACCACTAGAACTGTGCGAAAAACTCGATCGAAGTGTGCATCATGATGTAAAGTCTCTCTGTATTTCTATACCCTTTAAAATATACGTATATACGAACCGAGGAGAGCCATTATCGAAACTGCAGGAGGAAAATTCACACCCTCGGCTTTTCGATTTCCTCGGGAATTTCATACGCCTCCGGCTCGCGTGTAGTCGAAATCGAAAGTGAGCGCGGTACACGCGATATCGATAAACTCCGTCCCCCTGCTCACCCCGTGTACGATCCCGTATTCTATACAAATATATTATACGACGTACACGGACACTCGCCTATTCCCTTCTTACTCCTGTTTTTGCGGAAAGACACTTGCTATTGGTAAAAATAAGAATAAAAATATCTATTGAATGTTCCAACGCTGGCGGTGCTACACGGAGAGATACGAGTCCCGGGATATTTCTTCAAACGATCGCGTTATTGAAAAACGTGTACATGCGGATCCAAATATATATGAAATATATAAATATCTATAGATCATTCGTAAACGAGGTTTGTTCAAAAAATAAGGTGACTTTTTAATTTTTTTCGAAGGGTGACTTTAATTTTTTCAAAGGCTTGTTCAAAAAATAAGGTGACTTTTTAATTTTTTCAAAGGCTTGTTCAAAAAATAAGGTGACTTTTTAATTTTTTCGAAGGTTTGTTCAAAAAATAAGGTGACTTTTTAATTTTTTCGAAGGTTTGTCCAAAAAATAAGGTGACTTTTAAATTTTTTCGAAGGCTTGTTCAAAAAATAAGCTGACTTTTTAATTTTTTCAAAGGTTTGTTCAAAAAATAAGGTGACTTTAATTTTTTGTGACTTTAATTTTTTCAAAGGCTTGTTCAAAAAATAAGGTGACTTTTTAATTTTTTCAAAGGCTTGTTCAAAAAATAAGGTGACTTTTTAATTTTTTCAAAGGCTTGTTCAAAAAATAAGGTGACAAATCCGACAACGCGATTTATTTATAGTTTTACAAACGCAATTATTTAGCTTAGTTTAACAAACTTGGTCCTAAATCCCGATTATACAATATTTTCCGAATTTACGAGAATTTATTACAAAAATTTCATAATTCCATAATAATTGACGTATCGGCAATAAATATCTATATCAACAACAACTATTCCTCAAATTTTCAAAAATTTTCACGACGTTTCAAAATTTATCGAACAACGATTAAAGAAAAAGGTTTAAACAGCTGTAACAGGAGAGATCAAATTTGAATATCATCGTTTATGAGCCAATAAGAGTACAAAATAATTGAAATTGGACCATCAATTTTACTTTCTTCCTTTGGATTTGAATGTTTCGTGGCTTGTCGTTTAGGATTGTTGATTATTGATAAATAAATAAAATAATACACAAGCCAACGTATAGACATAAACTATTTTTAGACCAAGAAGAAACCGCGATGAAGAAGTTGTTTCCCTAGACTCGTTTCATTAACATTCTCGTAATTCCCTCGAGTATTAACAATGACGAGTGCATACTTGGAGCTCTATACGTGCATCACGTTTGCGGAACGTTTAAACGGGAGAAACCCAAGTTGACGGAACGAACGGTTACTCGAAGGCTCCCAATGTCATTTCTCCGGGTAACCTAGGAAGCCCTTTTCATCGTCTGTACTTTGGCCAAGCGAGTACACTCGCCCCTCCCATACGTGCAACGATATTACGCCCAGACGTCGGCACTCTCATCATCGAATACATTATATGATCCATTAAAAGCTAGCCCCGTTCGCGACACAGTCAGAGAGAGCCGCTCGTCACTTCCGGAATCTCTTTCGACCCTTCTCGCACATACGACGCCTAGGAAATTTAATTAAAATTGCGCTGTAAGAACAAATTGTCAAATCGCGTGCTTCCTCCTCACTATAAACGAGGTTACGTTGCACGCATGCGTCTGCGTACACGAGTATGACTGGCGCTCACTAATTGCTCATAGTTTTTCCATTCAACTGGGATTACTGGGCAAAGTGTGAATTTTATTTTTCATCTCTTTCTCGAATAAGTTCTTGACCCCTTGTGGTCACGCGTTTTCCTCACGATCCACCCAACCATGCTTAAACGGTTGTCGCCTTCTCCCTCCGAACAGACTCGTAAATATTCACCATATTAGTATGAAGATTCTGGAATGCGATATTCTCGGTTTTTATATTTCGACAGAATTTTTTTTACAAAAAGTACACCTAATTGTCAAACATTATTATTATTGCAACCTTTTTTCTTTTTTTAAATAATCTTTACAGTCTTTTTCGTAATTGAATTTCATGCTGGGGTTTTTAAAAATGGTTTTTATAGGTTTTATAAAGCATCTTTGAAAGCTGACCCATTGGACATGACCACCAAAACCTCGTGGTCATTTTGGCTTTAAATATTGGCACATTTGGTGGAAAAATCGAAGTTTCGGAGAGTAGTTTGAGATTTTTTTGAAACCCTGAGGGTACTAACTCGTTGATAATGATTGGGTTGATCAAATAGAAATTTCTGAATATATTTATGGAGGAAAAGAAAACAACGAAAGGAATGGGTTTTTAAAGGGTGAGGGGAGATGGTGGCGTGTATAATGAATTAATTAAGGGCATCCGTGTGATATTAATTAGGCACACAACCGGCTGGTCGCTGATCTCGACGACAACAAGATGGAAGTAGTCGAGACTCAGAGCTTCGCTACGGAAGTCACGTCTGCCCTCGAGAAGCTCAAGGAAAAGGACGTTAGGATAATTCTAGGAAATTTCAACGAGGCCTGGGCCAGACGAATATTTTGCAAGGCCTACAAGTAATATTACGATATTTATTGTTAAATATAAACTAAACGTGGAGTCATTCGGGATAACCCAGTCCAACCGGTAAGCGTGCGCACCCAACATGTCAAAAATGGTTGGTGTTTGTTTGCAGCGAGTTACACGCGTCTCAATGGAAAATTATTTTCGATAATCAAAAACAACGAAATTTACGACGTTTGCATTTTTAAAAAATTTGTATTAAAAATAGACGATCCCAAAATTCAATCCCCTGCCACAGCAAAGAGTACAACACTTAAGCCCGAATTGAAATTGAAATTAGTTAATTTTATTAATATCATGAATTCGTTGGAATTGAATTGTTAATACAAAATTTGAGGTTATATTCAGTACTGATAGAGTTATTGGACACCTATGTGAGTTTGTTTGGGTTTGTCTCGCTGGGGTAAGTGAACGCGGGCAAGTGTGCGCGTGCGAACACTCGCCAGCGGCCATGTTTCGTCAAGAGGCGATTTATTTGCTCTATACCAATTTTGATCGATGATGACTTCATCATCAATCAAAATTGGTTTTATTGGACGCAGTCAATCTCATAGTCTCGTTCGTCTCTAATTACCACCAGATCTAATCTCGCATAGCTTCATTAATTATTATTTACTATTCTTACGAACAATTTCCTACTTTTAAAGTTTATAAAATTTGTTTAAATAATTCACTTGATTTATTAAAATTTCATTTGTCAGAACGATTGAATTTGTAATTAACAAACAAATTATAATGGTGGTATTTTTTTGTTCCAAGTAAATTGTTCTCGATTAATTCCTTATCGATTCTCAATTACCAATTAAATTTGGGCGTGAGTATTTTTTTTTTTCACTAGACTTAAAGATATTCCGCGAGGTTTTTCGATTCGAGTCATTATTTGGATAAATGCGCTGTTTGAGCAGAACAGTTTGACTGTTCCAACCTTCCAACCTCCCAGCTTGAAAAACCTCGAAAGAAAGTGCGCACACTTGACCCGAATGACTCTACTCCGCTGGTGTCTGGAAAAGAGGCGTCAACCCTGAAATATCGGGATTTTGTTTCGTAACGATTTGTTTATTTTTTTCGTCCGGTGATGAAACTCTTCGATGACGCGGCTGGACGAAGATTCGGTATGTACGGGAGGAAGTACCAGTGGGTGATAATGGGCACTTACACCGAAAAGTGGTGGCTACAACCGGGCGGTGGTTGCGCACCCTCCGAGCTCGCCGAGGCTCTTCAAGCTGCCATCTTGACTGACCTACTTCCGCTGTCGACCGAGGAGCAGATCACCGTTTCCGGAATCGTGAGTAAACCCCCTGATAGAGAAATACGTCGGGCATTACCAGCTGTTTATACACATGCATACTCGTGCAATCATTGGGACTTGGACGTATATATTTGTCAGAGCCAGCAACCCTCTGATCCCTCTTCCTCTCTGCTCCAACCCGTAGTCTATACATCCGGTCGGATATAGAGTCTTAAAACCTCTGGAAAGCTGCCTCGTATTGACCACTCGACGATTCGATCTTTTATTCATTCCAGCCGCTTACGTACTTTTTTTTGTTGTTTCCTTTATTCTTTTCAAACCTCCCCCTTAGTAGATATCATCGTCGGGCAATATCGTTCTAGCTCAATTCCGATCGCGATATTCAAATCGCAAATCGTATCGGCGATAATAATGGAACCTTCGAACGACGAGAACTTCAATTTGTATTCCAAACTCGAAAACTTTATTTTCAATATCGAAAACCCCTTTGGTATACCTCGTTTTTCTTTTTCTTCAAATTATCCACTTTCGTTATCAATTGTTTGTATCGAACTGTTAGAATCGTGGAATTTGACCTTGAAGTATCATTGGATCGATTATATGGTAAAATATTTGTCCAAAATTGGGCAGCGATAGACTAAAAATGTTGGATCGCGTCGTACATCTTTGTTCTTACAAATACCTTGTTTAATAATTCCTTCTACGAAATTTGTATTTTTCATTTTTAATAATAATCAAAATCAAACTTTAGGATTTTGGCACGTGGCTCACTCAAGTTTTTTCAGTGGCTGTATATTTCTCAAAATAGAACATTTTTCCTTAATTTTCATGTATCATTGATACGATGAAAATTAATAATTATTCAGAGCTTCATCCAAAACCCAAACACGTCCATACATGCCCATATCAATCGATTTACAATTTCATCCCCATTCCCAATACCAGGCAATTTCATCAGCTATGGGACGTTCTGCAGATATACACGAAAATGTTGAAACAGCGTTTTTAAATATATAAAAACTTCTATATCTACATATATATATATATCCATTCACTCATAAATACTTATGGAATTGAACAAATTGACTTTTCTTCTTTTCCATATAATAATGGAAAAGAAGAAAAGTCTTTGGCTGTAACGTACCAAATTATATATATATATATATATATATATATATATAAATATATATGTATAAACAATTGATAAATATACATATATATAAATTGTGGTTTGACCGTCGAGACGAAAAAGATGTTGTCGAGGGTCTCTGTTGTAGCGAGAGTATCAGATTTCTGCTCGAGCATCCTACTTTCAACATTCGACTTTTAGACACTTCCCCCGAGGCTCGATGAAACTTTTTCCTTCAACGAGAGCGTCGAGAAGAGAGTCTTGCCGGGCTGCTCTCGTCCTCACTCACAGAAGTTGAATTGGACCATTGTTCGTGCGGCAAAGCGGTCCTCCCTCTCGGCGTCATCCCTCGCAAACCCCAACCTCCCACTCTTTCCTCCCTTCTTTGCCTCTTACCAACGGCGTAAATGCGGTTCTGTCTCGCGTTTTTCTTTTTCCTTTTTTTTTTCCTGTTTTGTTTCACTCGTGTATCCCGAGAGAGGAAAGTTGTTGTCATTTTGAAATTGACGGAACGCCGCAATCCACCGGGTAGTAAATGTCGAACCGAAACTTCGGAAGCACCCTCGAAAAGAATATATTCCCTTTCCCAATTTATCGACTGTTCTGAATAAGAAAGAAGAAAAAAAAAAAAAACGTTATTCGTGGTCTCTCCCAAATGGTGTTGGGAAAAACGTGTCTTCTTTCGTTTTGTGAAGAGAAAGGAGTAACTTCGTGATTTTGTTGTGGCGGACAATTGTTTCGTTTTCGTACGCACGAACGTACTCTTGAGAGTTATAATTCTTTCTCTTTCAAAAGCGTGACTCGAAAGAGTGATAGATTCGCCTGCTGCAATGTAACGAAAATTGTTATTGAAAATCAGGCGGTTAATAATCTAATTGTTTTAATAACAATATTTTTTTTATTATTTATAATCATTGATATTTATTTATAATTTATTTATAATTATCGATATTTAATAATTATTCTTCATTCATTAATACTATATTCGTAATTCATTAACATGACTTTTTAAAAATCAATTTTTCAGGAATATGAAATATTGTTTTTTATTTAAAAAAAACATTATTGAAAAAATGATAAACAATTTCCTCGAAGGTATTCGAACGCGAGTGCTTAACGATACACTGGATTTTGATCGCGTTATTAAGTAAAAAAAAAAAAACGAAAGTTTTTTTTTCTTAAAATAAATAATATTGATTAAAACTTGATCGAGATTTTTCATCGTGTTTCAATCCACAAATAAAGTTGATGAGATTTTCGATTATTCGTTTTTTTCCAATCGCCACTTTTTTTGTGTTTTTACTTTTTTGATTATACGTTTCTTTTTTTTTCTTTTTCAATCGGCATGTTTTTTAAATTGTAGCTTTTCGATTATTCGTATTTTACAATTAAGCGCAAGCGCAGTTGTGCCATTTCTGTTTTATTCGATTGTACATGTGGCATAGACACCGGACGAGTATCAGGTCGAGTATGACGCTATGCGGGGCGACGAGTACTCGCGGTTTCACGGATACACGTACGACGGTATATGGGCGGTGGCGCTCGCGATACAGCACGTTGCAAGAAGGATACGTCATTTTCGAAGAAACCAGAGTATCACCGATTTCAAGTATCGGGATGCACTCTGGGAGACGCTTTTTTTGGATGCACTCAGAAATACGAGCTTCGAGGGCGTTACCGTAAGTTTTCTCTTTTTTTATTTGTTTTTTTTTTGTTTCTTTTTTCACATACATAAACACATCGATTTTCGCATCTCCTTTCATCCCCTGACATCGATGATTCATCGGTGGCCATGACCCTCGTATTCGCTTCGGAATCGCTCTCATAAAAAAACTCAACCATATACGAAATTCAGTACGTAAAATCCGGCTCCATTTATTTTTCAAAACGTGTCATACTTCGTACACGACGAATAGCTCATTTTTGAAACGCCCTGCGCTTTATGATCGGCCCGATATTCCTCACGTATTCGCGTATGTATTATTCTTATAAGCGGGGGTGGAAGAACCTTGAGTAATGGAGTAAAGAAATAAAAGAAATTGGAAACGGTCAGGGAAATTCAAATCGTAGCGAGGAAAAATATATAATAAATAATAAATAGAAATAATAAATTATTATTACAAAAAAAAGTGAGAGTGATTAGGAAAATTCAAATCGTATAAAGAGGAAATAAATTATAAGTAATAAATAAGAAGTTGATAGTAAATAGTAATTATGAAATAATAATAAAGAAATCAAAATCAATAGTAATAAATAATGAAAATAAATAGTAAATAATAAAGTACATATTTCTAAATATACATATTAATATTCACACAAGCATATATATATATATACATATAAATATATATATTTATTTATACTGAATTAAAAAAAAAAAAGATTCACGTAAAGCAATTTGTAAACGGAATTTCGAAATAGCAAAATTTAAATTTTGTTCGGCTCAATTTCAACGACGCGTATTCGCGTGAATGTTAATTTAAGTAATATCACAATTTTCGGCGTTTAAGTTCCATTCTAAAATAATTCATGCATTATTAATATATTATAAATTGTAATTCTTCAAATTCTCTAGAATTGTGGTGATTCTTTAATAATCATCAATTAGGTCAATCTAAACGTTAATTGTATCAGTGTTTTACCCCTTTTTCCCCAACTTCATTGATTTTTGTCCCCGTCAAAAAGGAGTGAAATACACCCCTCTTAAAGCGATAAGTACATTTTTTCTAAAACGTTTCAGGGCCCCGTACGTTTCTACGACAATGAGAGAAAGGCCTACATTCTCCTGAAGCAGTTTCAAAGTGAGTGATTCGTTCTTCACCGGTGTGTTGATGAGTTTTAAGATCGAAGGAGACGTGGATGAGAGGGAAAGAAAAATAGGAATTAAATAAAAAATAATTAAACAATAATGTAAAAACGACGACGGTGGATGGATCGTTCAAAAAATAAGGTGACCTTTTTTTGAACGAAATTTTCTCGAAGAATATTTATTCATTCTGCAATATCTATTTCGTCGCCTCAAAAGTAATCCTCCTCAGATGTAATACACTTGTGCCAGCACTTTTTCCAATCCTCGGAGCACTTTTGATACGCGCTTTTTTTGTAGCTTCGAGCTTTCCCAGCGATGCGATCTTTACCTCCTCATTCGTGGCGAAAAAAATCACGAAAAACAGTCGCATTTGTTAATTGTATTTAACGCGTTTATATCGTTATACTTCCATCAATACCCAAAAACCCTAATATATATTCAGCTTCCCAATGATGGCTCATTGATTCGTCGTTCAAATAAATTTATCACCATTAAAAATAAAGTTCGTGTCACTTTTCGATCTAAAACGATCTTGATCGTTTTTGACCCCCAAATGTTTTCCGTGCACTTTTCGATGCTCCACAAAACAGTTTTAAAAAATATACCGTCCCTTTGAAAAAAGCGGAGGTGACCTTAACTGTGCGACAACGCTTTCGTTCAAATAAAAAAAAAAAAACAGTCCCATTTGATTACCCCTTTTTTACGGTACAACTTTTGTTTGAAACATTTTTTTGTGACGTCGATAATTACAGAGATATTCAAGGTGGCAACGGTTAACGTTTTCAGCAGTTTCCCCGTGCCCTCGGTATCATAATGTAACTTGAGTCACCCGTGCATGCAACATCACGAATCAAGTACGAAAGAAAATTGGAAAAGTAGAAAAACTGGTGGAGAATATGGAAAAAGTAGAAAAAATCAATCAAGAAAGTGGAAAAATCAGAAAAGTGGAAAAACGGAAGAAAAGAGAAAGAAATGTATTTATGTAATAAAGAAAATGTTTCCCGGGTTATGAGTGCATTGGTGCTTCGATGCGTGAACGCGTACAGAACCGTATGATCGATTTCAGGCGGGAGCGAGGTCAAAGTGGGTGAATACGACGGTGTCACGGGTACGCTGGACCTGAACAGAGGTCAGCCACTGATCTGGCGTGGACGATCACCCCCCAAGGACCGTACCGTTCACGTGATTAAACACTCCACGGTAAACATCACGATTTATTCGATTCTCGTGTCAGCGTCGAGCACTGGAATCGTCATTGCAACGGTTTTCCTCGCTATTAACATCAGATACAGAAATCAGAGGTAAATTTTACTCCGTTCGGGCGTAAGCACCCGTTCACGTTTACTTTTCCGTTAAACTCGAAAATGCCAAAAATACAAGTCAATTTTCGTTTCATCGGAGACGTTTGACGTTTCGCTTAATTTCGATATCTTTCGATATCGTAAAGTATTTGTTTCGTAAATATTAAAAAATGTACCAATTTTTAAATAAAATTACTATTATGGTCTTTATTTGCCACGTAATTGGAAAAATCGTTCTTTTCGTTTCAGTTTTAAAACTCAAATTATTTTGAGCTCCAGCTCAAAATAGGTTCAATTTTTATTTTTGTTTGTTGTTGTTATGAATAAAAAACGATGTCACGTGTTGAGTGAAGGTTGAAGTAGACCTAATATCGAAAAAAAAATACGTTGAGAAGTGTCGTTACGATGGAGGGTTAAAAAAAATACCTAACATGATTTTTCGTTTTTCAACTTTTCGTAAAATCTTGCTATCTAACCTAAACAAACCCAAACACATAACTTAGCCTCGAAATAAATATAAACCGTCCACAAATACGTTATTTTGTCCCTCGGGTTCGTAAGTAATAAATAAGCCATGTTTGTAAGTAATAAATAATACATAAGCAGATATCTTGAAAAATGTCAATCAAGTCCTCACTTTACATCGTTCTTTCGTTCGTCATTTCTCTGGCGTTTGTCTATTTTATTTTTGTTCGAAGATTCGAATAATCAATTCGATAGATTCTCTTGCACACGTATTTGCGCGGTGAACAGTGAAATCAGAATTAAACAGCGGAAATGCCCAAATACTCGAACTTCAGTATCAACCAAATCGTAATACGATAGAGCTGAATTTTACACGCGCGAAATTACTCGAGTCTACGCTTTTCAATCTGTACATCATTCGACGAAGATCAATATTTGCCCACATTGAATTCCCGTTGCAATGAAAATTGGACACGCGAACGTAAGCTGCCAAATATATTTGAATAAACCAAATTTCCCACTGTAAATTCACGATCGACTAATTCGTTATTACTTTCATCCGGCACGAAATTGGTAGGTTAGTTTTGATTTTTGATACGTCATCGTTGCACGTTGGGTCGTTTGCATGACCAGGAATTCGCTGATCCTAACATTATCGTCCGATAAACAAACGTAAACTTTTCCCTATCGAATTCATAGGCGGTCTAAGCTTTATCACCTACGAACAAAAGTTAACGACGTTGGACTCATTGTATACAAAAAAAAAAAAAAAAAAAAAAAAGAAAAAACAACAACAACAACTGAATTTTCCTCAGGTATATAAAAATGTCATCGCCGCATCTGAATAATCTCATTATCGTCGGATGTATGCTGACGTACAGTAGCGTCATCGTGCTCGGTCTCGACTCCCAATTGTCGAGCGTAACAGCCTTTCCATACATCTGTACAGCACGGGCTTGGCTATTGATGGCCGGCTTTTCGCTTGCGTTCGGAGCTATGTTTTCGAAAACGTGGCGGGTTCACTCGATATTCACGGACGTTAAGTTGAACAAAAAAGTGAGTCACAATGAAATATACGCTCGTGTATATACATATATACATATATATGTGTGAATAGTGACGAAACCGTTATCCCGAATGTCTATGAATGTGGAAAATGCAATAAAGAAGTTGCCCACCCAAAACGAGTATCCTGTTTCGATGTGATCCTGACTTTTTCGCTTTTTTTAAATATTTTTTTTTATTTTTGTTTCCAATGGTGCTGAACGATCGAGTATCGCTCGTTTCTTTCTCTCTCTCTCTGTGACAGGTCATCAAGGATTATCAGCTCTTCATGGTCGTAGGAGTATTGCTGGTTATCGATCTGGCGATCATGACCACCTGGCAGGTAGCAGATCCATTTTATCGGGAAACCAAACAAATGGAACCTTACGTAAGTTCACATGGAGATGTTTGCTCGTGACGGGTTGATTGATGCATTAGTTGACCCATCCCTTTCGAATTACGTGTATAAACTGAAAACAGTTTTTTTTAAATTATTATTAAATCGTTTAGAAAAATGATATATTGATTTGGAAAAATATCAGATGGAGTTTCGAAATACGTTTGTTTGCAAGGTTATCGTTTATTCGTATTAAAAATGATAAATTAATTGATGATAGCGATGCTCCTTAATTGGAGAATTAATGAATTCATTGTGGGTAATCTTTTTTTTATTAGCTCTTAAATGAATAGATTAATTATCGGAAATATTGTTTGTTACCGTAAACATTAATTCATTAATAGTGAACAAATGTTTTGAGTAATGGAATTACTGTTGAAGAATTAAAAAATAAATTAACTAATAAAACGAGATAGCTATCCCTGATTGAAAAATGAATTTGAAAAATCCTTTTTAGAAATACAAATATTTAGTTTAAGGATTGATAAACCAATGCTGATAAATCCTCACGATTCGTTTTGTTAAAGAATGAATTGATTAATTCGAACAATGAATAAATAGTCAAGAATTACAATTATTAATAAAGAACAAAAATAAACATACAATCATAATGATAAAAAATACAACGATTAATAAAAAACAAAGTGAAACGTACAATCATAATAATCAATAATCAACAATAATCTTAAAAACGAAAAATCGACCAAATATTCCTCGTATTAATAACCCATAACAAAAATCCACGTAAAAATAGTTTCACATTTCGCAACATTGATCGTACGTAAAAAAGCTCTTGCAAAAATATTTGCACGCCTTCGTACGGCCAAATGGTCAGTGTAAACGAGGCGAAACAATATTAGCCTCGCCCGGTCGAATATCGGAATATCTCCGAAGTTCGAAATATGTTCATTTTGTTGAAAAACGCTCGAAACTCTAAAGCTCATCATCGAACGCAAACAGTTAATGAATAATTGATCCCTCGTTAACGAGAGCAGCCTCATCCCTCGAGCGAGGATATTATGATGATACCGGAGAACGAGTACTGCCAGAGCAATAGGATGACCGTTTATCTGGGATGTATTTACGCTTACAAGGGTCTTTTGATGGTGAGTATGGGCGATCGTACAGGGTCGCGTGAAAAATTGAATTTATAACCGAGCGCGTATACACACTCCTGCACCCACGAAAAAAAAAAAAAAACAATTATTCGATCAGGCAATTTTCATTTTCGCGATGTTTGTAGATATTCGGTGCTTTTCTCGCTTGGGAAACGAGACACGTCAGTATACCGGCGTTAAACGACAGCAAATACGTTGGGATGAGCGTCTACAACGTCGTCATAATGTGCATCATGGGTGCAGCAATCAGCTTCGTACTCGCCGACAAGCAGGACACCATGTTCATTATGCTATCAATTTTCATTATTTTTTGCAGCACAGCCACTTTGTGCCTAGTCTTCGTGCCAAAGGTTATCATTCATCATCTATTCTTTCAACTTTCAACCTCGGAGGGTTAGGCTGATTTGACGCCTAAGAATATTGGGCTTGTTTAAACGAACTTTCTTTTTGTCACTTATGTGTAAACTAATTGAAATATCTTTTCAAAATTTATTTTTCTACATGTTGAAACGATTCTGTATCGAATATCAGCGATAAATATTGATTATTGCAGAATTTACGAATTATCTGGCGAACGACCTTCGTATGACCTTCGTACGGAGGGATCAATTGTGTATTGATTTTGCATTTTTTTTTTTTGGTTGTTTTGCAAGGATTAAAGCTCTCTTTTTTTTAAGTTTTATTGGGTGGACTAAACGCCAAAATGTTGATAAAAAAAATGAACGAATCGCACGTCTGATTTAACGATGTTTATTTATTTAATTTTATTTAAATTATTTTTATTCTATTTTCTTTAAACGATTTTTATTTAATTTTGCTTGCATTTTTTTTATTTAATGAACAAACAAAAATGTTGACAATAGCCTAACCTCTCTCACGGATAAAAAGTGTTCAAATTCTATGTCAACTAATTTAAACTGGTTCGAAAAACGTTGGAATATTTCTACCTTGTCAAATTTGATTTTTTCGGAAAATTCGATGAAATTTAATCAGTGATAACGTTGCAAAAAATATTCTATAAAAAATTTGCCCCCTACCTTTCTTCGTACGTAAATTCAACGTGTGATGCATTTTTCCATGACTCGAATGCACGTATAAATAAAAAAAAAAAGTATATAATTGTGAAATTGAATTAACAGTTAGTTATTTTTTTTTTAATGGGGGAAAAAGAAAAATTAATTTTTATGGGATTGCAGCTTATCGAACTGCGAAGAAATCCTCAGGGCGCTATCGACAAAAGAACGCGTGCAACGTTAAGGCCAATGTCGAAAACCCGAAGAGATTCAACTGTCAGTGAACTCGAGGAGCGACTTAAAGAAGCCACGATTGCTAATCAGAAATTCAGGAAGCAACTTCTGGAACGAGACTCCGAGCTTCAAGTGAGTCCATAGGGATATCTTGAAAAGTACCAAAAAAAAAAAAACTACATCGAACGATGGCTCTGATAATTTGCCCCAATATTTTCGTGCAGTATGGAACAAAAGCCGATTGTTATTCCACAGAACAGATTATTATTCCACCTAATGGATAAAGATAGAACAATGGTCCGCGGATTTCGATAACGACGAAGAAAAAAGAAACTCCTTTTATTAACGGAGCGCATTCAATTGAAAAATCTGGGTTTTATTTAACAGTACGGACCGTTCATTAAATACAACGGATCACTGAATCAAAACAGTAAAAAAATTCGCGCGGAAAAAGCGAAAATAAAACAATGAAAATAAGCAGGATTTTCAAATTATTATTCGAAATATTAACTCCCGTTGCTCGCGAATTATTATTTGTAACGTCGAAAATCTCAGAATCATATTTTTAAAGAATTGTATTTTTATAATTAATAATTAAATAATTTAAAAAAAAAAAAACAAAAAATTAATTATAAAATTATCATTTGAAACATCAAATTGTAATATGGGAGAAACAATTTTAATAACTACCATTTTTATAATCTCATAATCTCTAATTGAATTTTTTAATTAGACTGTTTGTAATTTTTTAACTATACAATCCCAAAATATTAACGCAAATTTTTCATTCTGTAAATACGAAACCTTAAACCGAATTTTTAATTAAATTTCAATTTAATAATCCCAAGCTTTTTCACTCAATTCTTAATGAAAATTTAATTACACCTCAATTCAGAAGTATCGATTGAGAAAATATTTTTTTTCCGTTTCCTTTTTTTTTTCGCGAAGATGTTCCGAAGAAGACTGGACGACGAGCCATTGACAGATACCCAAGAAGCCATGCATCGATTAACTGTGCCACGAAGCGACATGACTCTCGTCAAAAGAGAAGGTAAGGGATAATTGCTATTTGGATTTCTCGTTTCCCGTAAAAATGAATAACGAAAAACTTCAAAGATGTTCAGACACAGCTTTATTGCCAGGCAAAAGAAAACATTTCCGAAATTTCTATCCGAGTATAAATAAAAAAAGAAAAGTACTCTTGCTATTCCTCTCTTTCCCTCTCTCTCTCTTTCACTCTCTTTGTGTCCCGTTCGCTCTCTCATTCGCACTCTATGTGTCAGAGTCCATCGTCCAACCGCACGGTCCCCAAAATCACAAAGGTCAGTGATAAAAAAAGAAAGAAGAAATACGAGAGCATCATCTGCATCCCAGTCCTCTGTAAAGGGACGATCTTTTATTTCTCTCGTTACCGATACCACGCGCACGCGTTGAAAACGTAGATTTCTGTCTTATCGCTAGAGCACAAACACTCGCAATTGAATTTCGCGCCGCTGCGCCGCGCGCTATCTGTCGGATTAGTACAATTTTGTTCAGCATGCGGAGACACGGGAGTAGACACGCGTCGATCGTTCGAAACTCGTGCGCACTGCCTGCATCATTTCTTTTTTTTTCAATTATTCTCTCAACATAATTTCACCATCGCGTATTTAAAGTGTTCCAACGACTTTGAGAAAATAGCGTTGAAAGATTTGTTATCGTGAGTTTGAGAGCAAATAGTTAATTTCCCGATGGATTCGAATAATTAATTTTTTTCGCATATCGCAAGAAACGGAGCACGTTTTTGATCGAGGAATTGCTAATCAAGCCTGAAACAAAATAGACAAACTCGTAGAACGTAGTCGATGATTTTTTCGAGAGTTATTCAAGACCAGCGCGTCATTAACAAAGTGACGTTTCAGGTCCGTCGATGGTGACGGAAACGACGGACGTCTCTATGTCAATGTGCAGCCTAAATTCGACTACCACGTCGCACCAGGAAAGCGAGTACGTTAACGTCGGTGTGACGAGCGCGGATCACGCTGCAAAGTGAGTTTTAGCGCTCGTCATTAGAATTATCAAAGTGCTTTCGTATGATTAACCGAGAGTCATATTTTTCGTCCATTTCTAAACCCTGAAAAATCAATCGTCCAAAGAAACTTGAATGAATTCGAAGACTGGATCAATTTGAAACTACGTCACAACGATACGTCTTTTGCGTTAGTTTTTCGCGAATTCATTTTTACTTCGTCTTAAATACCCGACGTGATATTTGCTCTAACGATTTTTTAGAAAAGTTTGAAAATTCCGTTTTCGCCAGGAATCAGCTCGAATCATTTTACCTGCGTACGATGACAATTCATTTTGCCTATTCCATACAATCTTTACCTCCCTAACAGGTTCTGTGATTCTGAAGCTGCCGTTCAAAGAATCCTTATCATTGGTCGATCAGAGCATTTAGCCTTCGTGTCTTTTCTTTTTCCAATTAAAATCCTTCATCACCACTTCCAATCACGTGGCTAGCCGTTGGTTCTGTTTTTTTGTTGCCAGGCGGAAAAACTCGTCCGGGAAAATTCCGGCAATTGCGATCGACAGCGAGCGTACTCCGCTGGTCCCGGATGGAGGAAACGGAGGCACCACAATCGTACCCACCGTTTCCGAGGCTACCCAACCGACCAGTAATCAAGTAGCTATACGCGATCGAAGAAAAGGACGATCGAGCGAAACCGGGGGACGCGAGAGCGAACCTCTTCTCCTCGAAGAGAGCCCCGATCGCCGATCAGAAGGCGGCAAAACGAACGTTGATTTTGTACCCGAAGCTCTCGACGAATCCGAAGAATCGATCGTCCTCGAGGAAACGGAAATACCGCGGCGCGAAGCCGCAGCGAAGAGCCATATCGGTAGGCCCAAAGGGACCGTCGAATCTTCACCTTCCATCAATAGCCGTGGCCGAGCTCGATTGCCAACACCACCGACAGCAGCGAAAAATGTCTCTTTCGGACAACTCGACGATCAAACTTATCTTGAACAAACCATACTCTCACCGCCTGTCCAATTCGTTCCCAAACATCGAAGCACTGGTAAGCCCTTTTACCACTTTTTTGTACTCCTTCGCGTGGCTTCATTTCTAGTTCCGGTTACATTCTTTTTTTTGACCGATCGATCAAGTAATGGAATACTGGCGATCAATGATCCTGGTCGTTTTGCCCCAGAGTTGAAATTTGAAAACGTGCAGGTGCAATTGAAAAAAATAATAAAGCTTGCGTCACTAAATATGACGTTTTTATATCTATCGTGATAATTTTAATAATAAATCCTAAAGTTCTGGACCAATCGATAAAAACTTCTGAATCGTTGGACCTTAATTAATCATCCTGAATATTCCATGATCTCATCCAACTCCCGAGACATAAAATTTATCAAAGTAATTATAAGGTAAATAAATAGCCCCGTAAATGGAATAACGATGAAACTTCCAGGTTCAAACGTAGGTACCGTAAGTAGCCATCATCAGGTAACGAAACGAAGATCGTCAGTTAAGAACAACGGTCTGAACCATTCGCACCACGAGCTAGTTGAGAAACGACGAACGAGCGTACCTTCGGCCAATACGATCAGTTATGTATCAACCGAAAACGTTTCGAGGCTGGGAACCGGGGAGCCGTTATTGGACGAGGATGCTCGTAAATTAGGCTCAGGCGGCTTCGAGAGGGCGTACATTATCGGTGAGTGCGGACACAAAAGACCCTTAGTCGGAACCGGATACAGATGCGAGAAGCACGGTGGTGTCGGTCGTTCGCACCACGCCATTTCGTCGATCGTTTCGAACGGTTCAGCCGGCGATCAGGCTAAGCATTCCAGCCACTACTACGAGACCGGAAAGAACGCAAGTTCCCCAAGCGTTCCTGCAATGGTCAACGCCAGCTGCTCCGATACCGGTTCGTTCGCGTATTTCTTTTTTATCGTCTTTATCCTCGATTGAGGCAATCTTGAAGCTAATTGGATCAGCCGATCCGCTCTTTCAACGGATCAGCTGATACAATGCTGACGATACTGATTCTGTTTAACCGAATTTGTCTAGCTGTTTCTGATTATCTACATTTTATTGGCTGATTCTGACAGGTGATTCTCATTACTCGATTCCGATACGCTGACTCTGATCAGCTGATAATGATTAGCTGAATATCCTTAGCTGATTTCCTTCACTCGAATCTTATCTTTGCCAAGAGCAAACGTGACCTCAAAATTTTCACCGTATACGAAATTGAATTCCTGACGCAACTAACATTAACTCGCCTCAACTTCAATTCCAACTCAGACACTCCGTTTCCCGTGGGAGTAAAGTCTATTTTGAGATCGACTGTTTGTGTTGTTTCAATATTTAAAAAAAAAAGAATAAAAACAGCGGTACATACACGCTTTTGATTATTATCCGTGCTAATTCTCCGTTCCGGTGCGTGCAACTTGCAGTTGACCTCCAAAACATTTCGTTCAGAGATAAAAAGTGTGCGCGCACTTGCCCCAGTGAGCACGGGCTTCGACGGTTTTTATTAACCTCAAACAGTGGAAATTCCAACGCGGAGTTCAAACCCTCCACTAAATCCTTAAAAAAAAATGTTCCATGGACTGCGGAACATACTTTTGATCAGACGTAATTCAACTGACGGTAGCATTGCTTCGATCGCTTATCCAGAGAAATACGACGACGCAATGGCGACGATCATACAGCGGTCGGTGTCGGAGCGTTCGAGAGAAAAGAGCGCGAGAACGAGGACGACATCCGGTGGGGGTGGTCATCACCAAACCGCTGTAACTTCCGGTGAGTGTCGTCATCGGGCCCAAACGAGAAAGATTCGGGAGTGCCGGCACGCGGAGTCCCGATTGCGACAGCAGCAAGCTCGTCTCGACAACGTCCAGAGTACACCGAACGTCGCAACGATACACAACAGTAAATTCGCCAGCGGTAATCCGCGGGGCGGTGGGGTTGCCGGAAGTGGCGGAACCGGAGTCGGCCACAGGGTGGCTGATATCGGGGGTGGCTCGAACGGTGGTGGTACCACCGGCAAAGCCAGCAACGGATCAGCAACCTGCACCGGCGGGTCAACCGCTAATCTCACCAAAATGTACAGCGCCGTTTCTGACGGCGAATTATTGGACCTTGAGATTCTACCGATTTTCCAGAAACTTCTTACCGAGAGACACAAGAGCAGTACGAGGGGCCGTTACGGTGCTAGCGTTGCGAGTTGTCCAAATATATCGATCAAGTGCGACATCGTTGAATACCTATAACGTTTTCATACCGGAAATCCCCTTCGATTGTGGAGCAAAGACGATCCCGAGACAAGCTCCAAACTCACCGATTCACGTCGCCGACATAATACACCCATTCTCGTAAAGTTTTCCACCTCGCGAAAATCATTTCGGATTCAATTGTTTCCGGTCCCTGGAGACTCGACGTTGCATCGATGAATATTCAATGATACTTTGATCTCTTCCTACCGATTCGCTCAAAGTCAATCGTTTTTTTTTTGTCTCTGTTCGGTACCGGAACGAATTTTCTTTTTTAACAAAATCGTTTTCGATCTACAAATAGTTTTTTTTATTCGTCTCGAGAAAAAGATCGGTATTCGAAAAAAATATCGGTATCAAAAAGAAACCTTTTTCAAAGCTCCCCTACGACGTAGCTTCAAGATAAACAAACTTGGCGTCGTTTCTCGTTTCCGTTACCAATCAGTACCAACCGAACCGATTCCGAAGATGAACTTTCACCATTCGCGTCAACGTACGTACCGAAATCAGTATCCACGATAATTCGTCGATTAAACGTCCAAGTTTCCCCGTCATCGATCATTTACTTTCAATCTACGATTTCTACGAACGATCATGTTTTTCCGCATTTTTATCGCGAGCGGTTTTACGTGACGCGATTTTTTCAGTTCCTAGGGCGACGGCCAGCAACGAAGTGAGACAGGAAGAGAGCAACGATCGCAAAAAAAGAAAAAACAAACAAAAATAACGGTGCAGATTGTCTCGCAGCGTATATACGTACATACACTGACCTACAAACACAAACATTCACACATGCACACAAAAAACGAAAACACACAGACTGTAAATTAATCGGGTATGATACCGATCGTCACGAGCACGCGTGGCCCGGAGAACACGCCGAAATAGTGCGTGTCACAAAAGCGTCAATTATATTAACGATATACATAAATAAAATAATTATTATATTAACGATAAGCCGAAAGGACTATCAACCGATAATACGGTGAAAGACCCCCTCCCCACCGATTCATCCCCCCCCGCTCTCGAAAAATAACACCCCACGCTCTAATCGAAGAACTGATTAATTAATTGATATTGCGTATAAACAGATAATTCATCGAGCGTGTTTTCGGTCGTCGTAGAATAACTGGGCGGAGGGGGGGGGGGGCAAAACGAGGCACAGGAAAATAATGAGGGAGAGAGAGAGAGAGAGAGAAAGTGAAGGACATTTACAGAGAGGTAAATTTAATGATTGTCGAACCTCACGATATAGCATATTACGATCTATAGTCTACGTAATGAATTAAAAAACATAAAAAAAAAAAAAAAATAAAAACGGGTTCGAAATTACGCCTCGCTGGAACGCGACGAGAATTATTTATTGATTGCTCAATATTTATTTCGGCTGTTTTTCCGGCTGCAAAAATCACGAAAATTGTTCGTGTCTTTTAATTAAAAATTGATTGCCTCGAATTGTTATTAATAAATATATTAATTAAGACTTTGAACAATGAAAATATGCGAAAACGAGAAAAAGCTAAATCGTTGCGTTCCAACGACGATGTAATATCGACGGGATGAACTTGAAATTCATAGTGGGTGAATGCGAAAAATGTGAACGTCTGTACGAACGAGTCCACGCGTCAATGAGAATAATACCCGAGGAATCCGATGTTGAGTATCCTCGGATGATTCGACGAAAACGTCGAGGGAATAAGCGCGTTTGGACGAAACACGAGTCTCGATGTTGATTAACGAGTAATAGCAATAAGCGAAATAAATAATTTAAAAATAAAAACAACAACAACATAAACGAAAATAAAACGATTCGAGCGGAGCGAAAAATAAAAACTGCGATCCGCGATTAATGTCGAAATTGGTGTTTAGCGACGATAAGAATGCTGGAATAAAAAAGTCAACAAAGAAAAAAAACAACAACAACAACAAAAATAAACGAAGAACGAACGCGAAAACGGAAATCGTTAATGACAGCTGTATCGTGTGCGATCTGTTTGAACTTCGAGATAATTATCGAACATCACGAACTACGGTATACTATCAATAGGCCCGTACATCGCGATATTAAATTTCGATATCGCGATAATGACATACGAGAAAAAAAATAGAAAAAAAAAAAACAATGGAGAGAAAATAGAAAAAAATATTTTACGCGCGTAGCTCCGACGAACCATAATCCTCCCCTAAAAAAAACGAACTCTTATTTTTTATTTCCAAAAAAAAAAAAAAATCCTCGTTCGTTTCTTCTTCGTAATTAATCGCGGAATTGAACGATTCAAACGGCTGTATTTGCAGCCGCATACGTTTGGCTTTCTCGTCCCACGATGCAATTAATTCATTCTCGTTTTTATTGAAACAAAAACAAAACAAAAAAAAAAACAAAAAAAAATATATACGTATATTTATCTTATCAAAACTCCAAAAATTAAAAAAAAAAAAAAAGAAAGTCGTCGTCCTTACTTCGAAGGATCCTCGTCACGATTTTTTCCAAGTGTTCGATCCTGTCGCGGCGCGTGATTGAAAAGAAAAAAAAATATATATATATATATAAATATATATATAAAATATATTAAAGACGAAAAGAGGACAGTAATATCATCGAGAATTTTTGTATTTTCGACGTTTCGAGAAGACGCACTATCCAATCTCTTTTATACTGGCCCATTTTTTTAAATCGAATATTAACGAACGTACGCAGTTGCAAATTCACCGATGTTTCACAAAACGCGTGGGACAATTAACGATGCCTAATGAGAATGGGAGAAACGAAGGAACGCGATAATACTTCTCGTACCGGAAATGAGAAAACGTACACGTGTGGGTACGTAAGGATGTGGGAGGTTTCCAACGTCGTTCCAACGAGTCGAGGAATCTTAAAGATGAATCGCGTCGCCTCGCGTGTCCGCGTTCCGCTCGCAATCCCGTCTCTCCAATCTCGTACCCGATCTCATCGATCGAAACGATACGAGAGCGAGACACGAATTTCATGTACGATTCGAGGGCCGATTCCATTGTCGGAAGTTCACGCGTGCCCATCATTGCGCAAGCGTCGCGACTCGCTTTTACAATCCAGCGAACAACCGAGAATCCTCGTACACGCGCTACGCAAAACTGTAGCGATAAACGGACACGAATATGACGAGTAAACAATTATTGCGACGATTATGTATCGATTTATGGAACGATAAAATAATTGTGCGTATCTGAAACGTATTTACAGTTTGGGTCATCAGTATCGAACGTTCGATCATTTTTCTATCCGAATAATCGAATATTACGAAAAATACAAAATTTCGAACACCGATTTATCGAACAGTTTTTCGAAGACGATCAGCTCTGCTTCGCTCTTGCATTTATTTGTTTTTCCAATTTTTTTGGTTGCCGATACGTTCTTTTAAAAATGTAGGCTTTTTTTCATCAAGATTATCGCGCTTCGTTAAACCTCACGCTCGATAATTAAAAGTACCAATCTTAACGTTCAGCGATAAAGTCTTCGAAAAGAATTAGGTATCAGCTTTTATTTTGGTAATACGAAATTTCTTTTTTTTTTTTTTCGACATGATATTAAGGTTCTTTGGTGTTTGTGAAATTACAGGGTGGATGACACTTTTGGCCCAGGCTGTATGTGACAATTTTTTCTTATATGTGTATATATATATATATATATACATATATGGATACACGTATGAAGACGAGATTTGTCTGGCCGCGGGCCGGCATTGTTGAAACATTTAATAGATGTATAAACAAAAAAAGAATCGTTTTTTCAATATTACAAATACGAATAAACTACGAAAATGATATAAAAGTAAATTGACACGAACACGAAATACACATGCGAACACACAGGAAGCTACGTACATTGAAAAAACAAAAGAAGATAATCAAGAAAATCTAAATAACAAAAATGATAACTCGGTCCGTAGGAGGAAAGAGAGGGTTCGTGCGAAGCGTAGAGAGTCTATGAATAATACGCGTACATTAATGAGAGATCCTAATGAAATTTAAAAAATTTGAGAGACGATTTTAGAAACGCGTAGCCAGCTGGAGAATTAACGATACTGAAGAGGGGCTAGGCTACCGTGATGACCCAATTTTCAGGGCACGTTAAAACCATTTTGAAGATATAAGTAAAACGATTGAAAAATCGTTTCTACATTGATTTTTATGGGGATTGATAAAGTCGTGTATTAAATTTCATGAAAAAAAAATATAAATAATTCAAACAGTTATAAACAAAGTGATAAAAGAGGTTTTAATGCGAAGGATTAATTGGGACACTTGATTTTAGCTATCTGGTTGAGCCCCCAAAAAAATAGGACTTTTCTTAAAACAGTTATTATTGGATGTTACGAAATAAAAGGAAACAAGTTTTTTTTCTCAAAGTAAATAATATTTGCTATGGTTTGAACAACAATTTTTTTGTTATTAAAAAACGTGTTAAAATTCAAATAAAAGATTGAATATCATTTTCATTTTTTTGTTAAAGGAAAAATGGTAAATATTCGGAAGTACAACTCCCGCTAAAAATTGGGAAAACCAAGAAACGAACCCAAACAAACAAAATCAACCGAACAAACCCAAACACAAAAAATCGACTCGATTCTGACAGGTGATAAACTTCCGAATATTTATCGGGAAAATTATAATACTATTATAAATGTATAATGAAAAAAAATATGTCGGGTTGAAAAGCGTTGTCCAAAAACTCAACGATGATAATATTCAATAATTGTACAAAATTTCGAATGAATTAATTTATTAAGTTTCGAGAAATCGTGTACACAGTTTTGAAAAGCATAATTTTTTTTTTAATCGCGTTTAAAGTTTAACTAAAAAAAGATTTCGATTGTCGTAATCATCAGTTACAACGAATAATTTTATTGTAATTTTCACAGTAGCTTAACCCCTTAAATCAGCGAATTGTTTTTACCATGATCGAGTGGATTAGTAAAAAAAAAAAAAAATTGCACTGCAGTCTTAAGCTACACTACGCATTCGTTGGAGGACTTTCTGCGAGATTGATTGAATATTGGGGAAAAAATGACAAAGCAGAAGCCATGAGCTGACATTTGTTTAACATCCATTTTTTTTTTTTTTGCAACGTTGTGATTCTTTCGTTAGCAGCAAGTATCGAAATTCCTTCACAATGGAAGTTCGATGCTGGGACGCGATTGGTCGCGGGCTGCGAGCTAATGGATCCACTCGAAATTACGTAGCACCGTCATTGTCTTACATCATCTTACCATTATTATCGTCATTATCATCATCATCATCATCATTATTGTTATTACACGAATGTATTCCTCGCGGACCGTTTCCACCTTTTGGACCGCGAAGTTGTCTTCTTTTTTTTTATTATTTCCTTCTTCCCATAAAAATGGGAAGAGACAAATAAAAAAATTAAAAAAAAACAATTTTAATTAGATAGATCAATTTTATTTAATTTCTTTCAATCAGATAAATAAGAATCTATCCAATTTAAAGTACATAGCCCAACGAAAAATCGATCAATTTTCGTTCGCCCCTAATCCCCGTTCTTTATTTTTCACATTGATAAAAAAAAACGCAATTTTACCAAAAAAAAAAAGTGATTAAAAAAAATGTTTCTCCTCCCGCGATTTTCTTCGTCTTCTTGTTCCGTCAAATTTTCAACCAATCAATTTTCCCCCCGATAAATATCCAAAACTTTTATTTGCAATAAATAATATTAAAAAAAAAAAAGATCGTTCCGCTTCCTCGTATTTTCTGAAATCTCGATAACGATTGTAAATCCTGATACGAGCAGCTGGTCCATTTTGGAAACTTTGATAAGACACCGAGCCAAAATCGAAAGTCCTCGTTCTCTCGTTTCTTCGACGCTTTCGCTTCTCACCTCCTCGCAACGGCGCGTGTCATTTATATCTCTTCAATTTGTATACCGCGAAAATAATTGTCGCACAATTTTCGTAGCCTCGTTTCTCGCTCGTTCATTTTTTCTACTCTAGTATCAGATACGAGGAAAGAAGAAAGTAGGAGGGCGAAGAAAGTGGCGAGTCGTCGGGGAAATTATGATCCCCAATTAGCGATGGACACGAGAAGTGGTGGTGACTTAATCGTGGGTCGAAATTTTGCCCGTAATATATTTTTTTTTTTTTTTTTTAACTGGGGAGGGAAAATAAAACGGATGAAAAAAAAAGAAAGTTGCATCCCCCCCTTCCCTCTCTCGATAAAAGGGACACACACATACACACACTGCGGTGGAATTCTTAATCGATAATCGGTTTATAATAATAAATAATGTATGCCAATTTAAACGCGGGTTATTAGAGTTGTACATAGATAAGAAATATATAATTAAAAAACTATATATAAATATATATATATATATATAAATATCTCTATAGTAATACTCGTTTGATCGATCGATTGTTTCGTGTAGGAGGAAGCGCGAGAGAAAACGATGATGATAACGGTGCGAATGCGCGTGTGTCATTGTGTGCGTACGAAGAGATAATCGAAACAAAAAAAGAAGACGAAAAAAAAGAACGAAAAAAAAAAAACGAAAAAAAAAAAAGATAATTAATTGCCAAGCGAGACGACAGAGGGGTGGGAATTTACCCGACGACTCGACAATCACGATATCGAGCAATACTCGACTGTTTATTAAAACGAGAAAGCTAATCTTCAGACACAATTTCGAAAATTTCGCGTCACGTTCCCGCAAAAATGAAAAACAGAGAGAGAGAGAAAGAGGAGACGAAAAAAAAAAAACGAAGAAAAACAAGAACGCACGAACATTAAATGAGGGAAATAAAAAATAAATAATTAATGAAAATGGAATAAACAAAAAGGAAAAAAAAAAAAAAAACAATTAAATCCGACACGACATGTTCTTGTGATACTGTTAAGTTGACTTTGTACAAGTACTCACGCATTATTGTTATCACGACACGTTGCAATACGTAAATGTTTATAACGATGTATGATGGACTCGACAGGGGAAAAAGCGATACGACAAGAAAAAAAAAATATATATATATAATAAGGTTAAAAAATAATATTCGCGTTTGTTTGTTTTTCTCTCTCCTCACCCTTTTCCTCCTCCTTCACCCGCGCACTTTCATCGATAAAATCAAATACATCGTTAAAAACCACTCCGTTGATAACAGAAATCTTTCAGGAAAATCTTGATCGAATTTGTGACAGCCGCGCGAAACATCACGTACATTTTTTTATCGGAATGTAAACTTTTATCGATCTAAAAAAAAAAAAAAGATTAAAATAACAACAAAAAATACCAAACCCAAACAAACCGATCTAAAAAAAAATAAAATTAAAACAACAACAAACCCAAACAAACCCAAACAAATAAACCCGAACAAAACCCAAACAAACAAACCCAAATAAAATTAAAACAATAACAAAAAATACGTTTAATGTTGAATCCACTTGCGCGGTTGAACTTGAATTCGATTCGAATTATTCACGTGTGGAATACGGACAGTCCCCACTTGTTTCTCGCTCTCTTCTACGCCATCGTATGATAAATCGCAAACGCAATAAATAGGGGAATTCTCTGAATGGAAATTGTACAGTCGGCGCACGTTTCTCGTGAATCGAGACCTATCTCCTCTCCGATCGCGACAATTAACGAACGGAGAAAGACAAACAATCGTGAATTATTCGATATCTCGATACGTGACGCGAGTGAGGTACCTTTTGTTTTTTTCGCCTTGAAAAGTGAACGGTCGTCTTTGCGGATACGCTTTACCGATTGCACGTCAAGTTTCGTTTACTCAATTGTTTGAAATCTTCGACTTTTTTCTACTTAAAGTGTTGCTCCATCGATTTTTTTTTTAATTAACAAAATTCTTGAAAATTTCTCGAATTATTAATTTTAGTATTTTAGAAAAATTATACATCCATTACGTACAGCCCTTTATAATAATATATTATATAATAGTACTTTGGAGTAATAATAAATTTGCATAAATATATTTGTTGAATAATTATATACGAATTATTTTTACATTTTTCACTCGATAATTTAGTGGTATAATTAAATATGAATATATATATAAAATACATATAAATGAATAACAAAATTTTGAAATTTTTTAATATTTAACTAACTCATAAAATGTAAATAAAAATTTATAAATTTGTAAATTGAAATTTTTAATTTTCAATTTAAAAAATGTATTCATTTAAAAATTTAAGTAAATGAACATTTATTTTAACGAGAATTAATGTTCATTCGTTCGAAAGTTACATTATTTTTAAAAAACTAATATATATTAAGTTTTTTAAAAATAATTATCTCTCAAATCTTACGACGAAATTATCATCGAATTACGTACGAATAGTCAAGTGCAGCGGTAATTTTCTTTCAGTCACTGAGTTCGTTTATCAGTTTTTGAATCGCAACTGTACCAACGATAAAATTATATATACTATAAATTAACTATACCACTAGTTAAATTATCGAAACACTAATTCAATAAATCATCAGTGCGAAATAAAAAATGAAAAACGTTTCCGAGCAACTAATTGAGTAATTTTTTTGTGGAATGTCCAAAAAATGATTCCACAGCTGAACCATACGAGGAGAAAAATAAATATTTGTTAAATCCTCCGTGTTATCAAGAGTCGTATTTTTCAAATCATTTTTTTTTTTTGTATCACGAAAGTTTTTAAAAGCCGACACGATGAGTTAGCACAATGTTTCAAAGTATAAAATCCATCGTAGCTCATGCCCGTAATCTTTGGCTGATTTCTTCGTTTTTTTTTTATCTCAAGATTCAAAGCTTCTCTTTTGTGCAAAATTTCCCCCACTCGGTCGCCCGCTCGCTGCACACCGCGACGTCTTTTCCGAATATATATTTAGCATTGAAATCTCGAAAATCTCGTCAGTATTAATTCGATCATCCTCAAGCGAGAGGGTAACAGCCGTTATGTCAGATCCGTGTTTCACCCTCGATGACGTGGCCAAGCATAACGGAATCGGAGATGCCAAAACCTGGCTGATAATAAAAAACGTGATTTACGACGTGACGAATTATTTGGACGAGGTATTATCAACTAAAAAAATAATCAGATTATCAAATTAGACAAATACTCGAACGCTTCGGGATTTCACTCAACATTTTTGCAATTATTCAAACCCCTCGAATAGACGATTATTCATATTTTTGTTTTTTTTTTTTCTACACTCTTAAATCGTCGCACCAACTATTCGTTGTTGAAACAAACAATTATCAAAAAAAAAAATAACTTTAATTCGATTTCACAAAGTTACAATCAAAAATTGGGCAAATACAGTCCGGAAGTTTCGATTTTTTAACGGATTTAGTAGTCGAAATAATTTTGCAAAAAACTGTCGTCAATTGTCCGGCAATGAAAACAAACGAACATGAAAAAAAAAAAAGAAGAAGGTGTTGTAACGTTAAAGTGAAAAAAGTGTCGAACAAAATCCCAGAGTTCAAGAGTTTCGGGTCTTTAGACTTGGCTTGAAACCCGTCATATGCAAAACCCAATCGGGAATACAGCATCCTGGTGGAGGCGAGCTGATTTCTGAATACGCTGGAAAAGATGCAACAGCGGCGTTCGACGATTTCGGACATTCATCGGATGCAAAAAATATCTTGAAGTCGTACAGAATCGGACAGCTCGAGGAGGTACGAAATAAAAACGTCCAATATCGAAACATTCAACTGAAACGTCAAATGTCTAAGATTATATTTACGAATGATTGCGCAATTAATAATCAGCGATGAAAAGTATGTGACACCGATTAATCTTCAAAATCCTGTAATGATTTTTATCAGAGTTTCATTATCAGCTCGTTATATAGAAAGTTTTAAATGCTATTTAAAACTTTCGAAATAACATTGACTCAAAGAGATCTTTATCTGGGAATCCCAAAAGCTTAAAACGTCCTAAAGCTTGGCAAACGACAATCTTAAATCCACAGAAAGACAAATCAGCCAACAGATCGAGGAGCAACGGTACTAAGAAAAAAGTGACAGTTCCAAAAGAATCGATGGCTGATGGAGGAAGGAATCGAAGGTACGATATCACCACTTCCTAATTATTTATTACGACGTGAAATTTGTCTTTTCGAGAATAATCGATAGTTATGTGAGAATACTTATTCATCTGATTTGAAGATAATATTTAAATCTTCTTCGAACCATATTTCAAGGATTATTGATTTTTATTAAAGATTAAACATTATTAACGTTAAATAAAACAACGAATCTTTGCATCTACCAATTCTACATATTCCAATGCTTCATTTAATCAAAAAACTATAAATCTCTGTGAAGAAACTGGGTTCGAAAATTTGTGATGTTACGTCTTTTGCATTGCTAAAAAAAAAGGATTTCAAAAAAACTCTTCTGATTTTTTTGCATATGAAATATCACGGAGGAATTCGATGACCCTCGCAAACTGCAATAACGTGTTTTTGTTGCAGATCTTTTTTGCGGATCGTGTGTGGTGGCTGTGTATAAATTTGTAACGATTTCCATGACCGTTCGAGTTGTGTGACTCGAAGGGCCAAAAACGCCAAAAAATCGAAAGTACCTAGCTGCGAAGGCGCAGAACTGATTGCGACTGAGAATATCCGGTTATACGAGGCGGTTGATGAGACGGAGCTTGACGAACGTGAAGATAATCGAAATGATTGTTCATTAATAATTGTTAAGATGAACTCTCAATGTATTTATTTTTCGGACAACATGATCAAAAGATATGATAATATTGTTACTGACGTATAAATCAGAGCCAACCGCCCATAACCCTTCCGGTTGCCTTTGATTTGCCTTTAGCCTTGGTCGTGCTAACGGAAACGACGTCTTCCGTTTGTTTCGATGATCCAGGTGATTTGGCTGATTGAGGAGAATCACCTTTTTTGATATTTTCTCCGTCTTCCTCAATAATCTCTTTTCCCTTATCCAGCCCATCTTCTTTGCCGTCTATTTCACCCTGCTCTTCCCGCTGTTCTTCATTCTCCGGCTGATTACTCCCTTCCACCTGCTGTTCCTCTTCTTTCGTGTCTTCCTTCTGCACCCTCGTCTTCTCTTCTCCGTCCTTCTTCATCTCCTCTCCTTCCTCTTTCATTTCTGAGGAACTATCCTCCGAAGACGCTTTTGGAACTGGTGATGGTGCAGTCGAGGTTTTGGCTTCGTTATCCCGGGGTTCTTCCGGTATCGGTGAAGGTGACCTGATCGTAGCCATTGGTTTGACACCATCCGCGCTTCCTCCCTGCTTTTCAGCTATCGAGCCAGTTGAAATAATGCCCTTCAGTAATCCTTTCTTCACGGATTCGGAAAAAGTGTTGGTACCAGGAGGACGTCCAGTGGTAACTTCTTCGCTTATAACGACTTTCATACTGGCACGTCTCGACGGAGTGCTCTTGGCAGGCTCGCCGACTTCAGTACCTGCAGATGAAATCCAATTGCCACGATACGATGAAAATTACCAAATTGAAGAAAATCCCATCAACGACTCACCTTCCTGTCCATCAACGTTCGACGGATCTTCCGATTTTCCTCGGCCCATAATAAATTTGGCATATGCGACTCTCGTCGTTGGCGAAACGACGGATAAATTAGGATTGTAAGTGACCAACCGTTCCGGATCGCAGGAAGCCAAATCCGAGTTGGGGGCGCTTTTTTGCTGCCTCCGGAGACTCCTTCGAGTTTGACGTACCAACGCCTCGCTTTTGCTTCCTATCGGATCACAAGGCAACGTATTCTGCCTCACCATAGCGTTCCAGTCCTTCTTCGTGCCGGTAACGCTGCCACGCTTGCCGATCGCACGAGCTATCTGGCTGAAAACATCCTTCGGCTCTTTCTCGTTTTGAATCGCCGCTGCAACTATTCCCTCCACGATTCCTATTTGGAAGTCCTTCTGCAAACGACGCTCCATAACTCGAACTTTTTTGCCTGGATAGCGCAGACCAAAAATTTCGTGAGAAGATAGTTCGAATCGTTGGTATCCTTTTTCCAGGGTTGATTTTTCTCGTCGTACCTGCCGCATCCTCCTTCTCCACTTTTGGAGTTCTCATCCCGTTCTGTCGAAGGATCTCTATCAACTCGTAACGCAAAGTTGAAATATCCTGGCGAATCTCCATTACGTCATCTTCCGTTATTCCAAAGTCGTCGCGCTTTCGCTGCTCGGCTGTAACGTAACGACGCACCAAAAGACGCATCACCGTGTCGTGTCGTTCCTCTGCTTTTTCTCGTGACTTTTTCTGCCGAAAAAAAAAATACTAGATTCAGTACCCATACGGTATGTTGCGGTGGGAATCCAATTGGATCCCCATGCATGTCCCTGGCTAATGATAGCGACCCAATGAGTCGGTACTGGATTCATATTCTGCCGATTGGATTACAAAGTGGACTTTCTAGGTATAGCGTTTCTCAAATTTCGACGTAGATAAACTTTCGTGGCCTGTTCGTTTGCGATCAACCGTTCGGTGATAATAAAAAAACTCACGATGACCGACTTGGTTGGTCGCCCGGTATTTCCGCAATTCAGAATTTTCCCGACCGTTTTCGCCGTGGGAATCATGTTGAAAGGTGGCGGAACGGTATCACCGTCCTCGAAGTAACTCATCCACAAATGGCTCCTGGCAAATTTCCACTCGGTGTCCGATCTTTCCTGCAGTCGTTACGGGACAATAATACGTTTTGGCTTATTGCTTATACCGGCGAAGATTTCATCGGAACCCAACCAAACGAAAAGTAAGAATTACCGAAATGATTTGATACGAGTTTGACATCATGGCGATTAGCATGTTCAGCAAAACGATTACGTTGATCACGGAATACGAGCCGAACATCAAAAGAGCCCAAAATCTCGTGAAGCTCTTGATACCCGTAAGATCGAATGACATTAAATCGACCATACCGAAACTCGCCCAGAACAGGGATTGCGATGTTTCAAAAAGGCTGGTAAAGAAAGATCAATGACTTTTTTCAAAAGTTTCGTTTTTATGTGTAAAAAAATACATTTTTTAAGCCTTTCGTTGGATCTTACTCACTTGGCAAATCGTCTCCATATCGAACAGGCTTTCTCTTGATTGTCAAAATCGGGCAGACCATTCGGTGAATGGTAACACTTCATCCTCTCCAAATCCGCGTAGTACCACATCAGTTGATTCATACCTGGAAAACGTCAGTTGGATAACGCATTGTTCGCTGGAACGTTCGGAAGGTGGAACTCTAGAAACGCAGGAACAATGAGAAGTGATTAACTTGCCACAACCAAACGCGAACAGCACGAGGGAGTAGATGAAGAAGAACTTTATGATATCGATTATCATTCTGCCCAGGGATATCTGAAGCGGACCCAGATGGGGATTCACGCTGAATACGTGCACGAGTTTCAAGAAACTGAAAGAAAACGGCTAATCATTTTCGGTACCGAAACAATTATTTATTAAATCTTTAAATCGTTATCACGGATAAACATTTTTCCGGGTTTATCTTAAAAACTCATTTTTAACAGGTCTGCATGCTTCGAATTCAAAACCAAAACAATATTTTCATCGTTTTATAGCTTCAGATCTCAAATTCAATTATCACGAAAATGTTTATTCATATTCCAAAAAATTACGGAGTTGCAAAAATTTTCGTCAAAGGACGTTGCTTCTGCCATTTTCTATTATACGATACGATCACTTCTTACATATTTACCCACGTGGCAATCAAAAAATATTAAAAATATTAAAAATGTTTTCTTTTTCGACGAAAATAAAACTTCAAAACTTGGTAAAATTCGATCTTGGTGGTTTCTGCTTTTTTTGTAAAATTCCAACCCGTTAATTGCGACTATTATTGGGAGGAGATTGATAAAAATGTAGATAATAACAATAACAATATAAAATGGACAAAATAAAAATTAATAATAATATATAATAATATAACCTTAATTATAACTATTATTACTAATAATACTATTATTAAAAATACATTAAATATTCAATAACAATAATTATTAATACCAATAATAATAAACAACATTTTAAATCAAATACCTGAATATCATGCCTGCAGCAAAAGCCCCCTCGGATAGCAACATCGGATCGTACGCGTCCCACTGATCTCTGGGATACCACGGATCTTCACCGTTCCAATATTCCCGCTGCAGGATGTCAATGATCGAACGTAAATATGAGGACTAATAATAATAATCGAAAAGCAAAACGCAAGAGATTAAAAAATCAGCCTACCTGAACGACGTACCACGCGGTAAATCTCAGGGACACCCAAGTGACGTAGAAAATGTTTTGTACGAAATCAACGATGTTCCACAAGTCGGAGATGTATTCGAGTACCCCGTCAGACCACAAAGACCTTATCTCAGCTATTACTATACCTGGTGTGTTTCGTTCGTTACAATTTCATTCGATTAATGTATTTTTTTCATTTTTGTTTTTCAATACGAATACTTTGTACAAAGATTTTAATTTTATGACTTTTAATTTTTATTTTTTAATATAATTTTTTTAGAAATCTTGGATAAAAATTTTATAAAGTTTACTTAGGATGTATATGATGACTCCACACTCGACAAAGCCAGGAAAGCAACCCCGTTCCTTTCTCTTCCAGTCAGCAACGATTTCCCTCATCCATGGGGTACCAAAAACTTCGATGACGACGTATTCGACCCGTTGCGAGGCCATTCCGAGCAGCACTTTCGATAGCGTTTCATTATCGATTATAGTTACATCGGGAAATGAGAAAAACGATAAAAAAAAAAGAGAGAGAGAGAGAGAGAAGTGCATCATTTACACTAGGATTGCTTACTGAGGAAGAAGGCGTAGGAAGCTGAATGGCAGATGAACTTGACGAAAGGCTTTTTCATGAAGAGCCCCATTTTCGATGTTGGTGAGATCATGTAGATCGTGCTGTAAACCGGAAACATGCCGCCCAATTTTCCCACCTCTAACAGTTGGCTCATCATGCTCTTTCGACGAAAACCCGGTAATCCGTCGTACCAAATAGCCGCCAGTAACTGCTGTACATTTGGATGAGCGACGAACTGTCGAATGAAAAAAATAAATAAATAAATAAATCCAAGCAATTTTGGTATTTCCTCTTGGACTTCGTAATTCTCAAGTGTACCGCTTTCTGCTTGTACTTGATGGCGAGTTTGAGTCTTTCAAGGGTTTGCCTCTCGCCTGGCTCCCAATCGTCTCCGGTTGGATTGTAATTCAACATGATTTCGAGCTCGTTGGACGTTCGTGCGTGATCCAATAGGGAAGTAGCGAACAACTGCGCAAGCTCCCTCATTTCCTTCCGCGAGGTAATAGAAAGAAAGAGAACGAACGAGTGCAAAGAAATGTGAAGATTTGTCGTTTAATTGATAGTCGACAATTAATTGACATGTGATCATAGTTACGTTGTACTCGGACCCGAATTCTTGCTCCATCCGGCTGAGCCTTCGAAGTTCCCAGGACAACTCGAAGGCCGTCAGAAGAGGATCTCTCGATGAGAGGGCTATGAGGGACGGCGAGGTAAGCGCCCTATATGCGTTTATTCTTGCTCTAGAATGACGAAGGGAATCCTGCGTGCTCGACGATACACACTCGTCGCAACCGCATCTTTATTTTCAATACACAATTTGTTATTTTAAAAAGTTTATTTTCAAATGATTCGATTGGCAATCTTTCATTAAAAAAAGTTTATTTTCAAATAATTCAATTGGCAATTTGTCGTTAACAAAAGTTTATTTTCAAATAATTCAATTGGCAATTTGTCGTTAACAAAAGTTTATTTTCAAATAATTCTATTGGCAATTTGTCGTTAACAAAAGTTTATTTTCAAATAATTCAATTGGCAATTTGTCGTTAACAAAAGTTTATTTTCAAATAATTCAATTGGCAATTTCTCATCGAGTGCTTAAATGTTTATAATCTTCGATATTAAATCCTTTCTTTTGAAACCAACGAATCAACTTAATCATTCGGATGATAACAGATAATAATTAAGTAACGAAAATTGAACCCCTTTTTATATGCAATCGATGTAAATGATTTTTGAACGATTAAACCCCCAATGTTTCATCTTCTCCTACATATGGGCTAAAATGAAAGTGCAATTGAAGTATACATGTCACATTAACAGCAAGAAACACTCGTTTTTTGCAAGCTTTCTACTCATTTTTTCGTAAATTGTTCATTCAATATTCATTTTGTTTTGTAAATATGGATTTAAGTGGTGAATATGTAAAATGCAAATGATTATAACAAATGGTTTTTGTTTATTTCAATTAATATATATAAACATACGTAAAATGGATTACCTAGCGTCATGAGGGGTCGGAAGAGTGGCCCCTCGATCGAGCAATATCTTGAGGACTTCGTAATTGTTTTTATGACCTGCGAGTATGAGGGGCGTTATGTCCGGGGTGAAATTAGACAATGATCCATCCACGGATTCCCAGCTCTGAAAGAATCGCCACGAGGAAAAGCCTTTTTATAAAAAAAAAGCTGCGAGGTCGTCCAGTGGGGAACGTCATTTTTCCCTGGATTTCCCGGTGTTAAGAGGGTCAAGAGAGGGGATTTAAAAAAAAATGACGTTTACAACAGAGATCCCTGACTCACGTAGGGCTGACCCGACTGATGATGTTGCTCCTCCCACTCGAGCAGTATTTCCACGGCCTCGACGTATTCCTCTTTGATCGCGTGGAGAAGTGCATCCTACGCGAATTAATCCGAACAACCCAATGGCAATCCACAAGCCCGTAAATTATAATGATCGCACCTCGATATTGACACACGCGGGTTTTATCGACGAACGTACGTTCGAGTGTCGGAATGTCAAATGAAAATAAAAAAAAGAAAACAAACCTGAGAATTTATTTCGAATTTCGAGAATTTATTTAGCATTTAGAGAAACTGTAGAAAAATTTAGAAATAGTTTGGATAATCTTAGAAATTTAAAATTTTAGAAATTACAATTTTAAAATATTAGAAATTTAGAATTTAGATATTTTAGAAATTTAGAGAAATACATTCTATACCCAAATTTCGAGAATTTATTTAAAATTTATAAAATTAGAGAGAACTGACAAGTGAGAATTTTTTGTATTTTTTTTTTAACTCGTTCATGATCTCTATCTCACCTTAACTTGGATTCCGAGATCAAGGAGGATCTTTATCAGCTCGAAATTTTCGTTCTCAATGGCAGCTATGAGGGCTGATCTGTTCAAAGGGTCGACGCAATTTATGTCCAAAATTTCCGGGTGATCCTTGTGCTCCTCGTACAACCTGAATCATTCATAGAAAACGTATCAACCATCATTACCAAATTGCTTAGATCTTGACTCTGCTGTATCTTGAAGTTTCGAAAAATTAGCTTGTAACGTTCAAATTAACAAACTTTCACCCTCCAAGCTAAATTAACCTGAGAATTAACAAATTAAGCTCGAAAGCTTCAGATTGATAAAATTTGAATCCTACAAAATAAAAATAAAATTGAACACATCCCTATTAAAACTCAAAATGAATTAAAATCCATAAAAATAATAATCAAAATTTACCAAAATAATAAATTTGGTATCAAAATTTCAAAAAAAACATATCAATGAAAAATAAATTATACATTTTTTTAAAAGTATTTATAATAAGAAAGAAAGAATATTTATTAAAAAATCACACGAAATTGTTTGATATCTATTTTCTCAAATGCAAACATTTTTTCTGACGAATAATCCCCACAATGATACATACATATATATATATATATATATATATCAATTTTTAACTGAAAATGTTTCAAAAATGAGGATCCGTCATACGTTACCCCGGATCGTAAAATTGAATACCAAATTTTTTAAAAAACATTTGGCAATGTTAAAATCCGTCAGGCTGTAGGAGTGTTCGAAGGAAGAGTTTAATAGCAAGTATAGGAGAGAAGGTCCAACTGTGGATTACCTTTTGACAGTGGCACAATCACCTCGTTCCGCGCTCAGGAGGAAGTGCTTCTCAACTGGGCCAAGCACATAGTCGCTCGGGGGTGTCAATGTTTGGGTCGATGGTTCATGAGCCTCGTTGCTCAACAAATCCTGCTGGGACTCCGATTGGTTCATGATAATTATTTAGTCTTCAACGGGATTATACTCTGTACACGTATTCACGCGTATTTGGGTTAATGACGCGTAAAATAACGTTCATGTGTCAGTTTTATATAGTCAATTGAAAATTCTGGATTATTGTTTCTCCGATCGACGATGAATTTCCAGAGGCTCCGAAACTCTATTCCGGTCGGTATCATTAGCGGTCTTTGCTGCGAAAAACAATATACGTACATACATACTTGTACATTTATAT
This sequence comes from Ophioninae sp. A BG-2022a, assembly GCA_030523105.1. Classification (NCBI taxonomy): domain Eukaryota; kingdom Metazoa; phylum Arthropoda; class Insecta; order Hymenoptera; family Ichneumonidae; species Ophioninae sp. A BG-2022a. The sequence goes on along the minus strand of JAPYZI010000399.1, from coordinate 18,657 downwards.
GCGTATATATATATCGAAGTAGTGCTCCAATGACCCCGGGTACGTAATAGGATTTTCTTCCGGTAATTCGCCCCTGCCCCCATCGCCAACCCTCGATCTTCTAGAGCCTCGTCTTTGACGCTTTACGGGGGAAATACATTTTATTTTTTTCATTTTTTATTTTCCTTTTCGTTATGTATATATATATAATTTATACAAAATTTCACGACAATAAGAAAAAAAGGTAAAAGAATGATAAAAAAAAAAATAGCACAGTCCCCAAAATCGCTTGATCGAATATTTCTATCCCTAGAATGAAAGATATAATCACCAAAAACGTAGGGGTTGGATGATGAATTGTACAAAAATTAATAAAAAAATTAAGCGAATACAAAAATTCGTAAAATTTAATGGCACAGGTCGAGAAAACGTTTCACCCGGTGGGAAGTCTGGGGAAATGTTACGGTGACTTTTCTCAGTTCCGGGGAACGTTGGTAGTGAGAGTAAGCTGGAAATTCCGATGGGAGATCCGCTCGGAATGTCATTTGTAAAAAAAAAGAAAAAAAATAATAATAAATACTAGCACAAATTCTGACGGAAATTCGATAGGATTTTCGAGACTTAACGAAGTTGCAATTTACGGTCGAAGAATTCTTCCTTCTTCGATTTTTAGATAAATATGGCGCACAAAAGAAAAATTCTTTGGTATTTTCAGAAAATTGAAAAAGAGAAAATTCTCTGTTGGCACTGTGCCAAAAATAGGGTGTTACGGAAAAAGGGATTTGTTCATTAAAAACGAATTTTCTATATTACAGTACTATTAATTAGCATGATTATTTAAAGATGAATTAACAGTGAATAATTATTTATCAAGGACTATAAATTAACAATACTCCTGATAACAAGTTATATCTAATTCCCATTCTCCATTAAAAAAAAAAAAAATGTGACTTTATTTTATTTGATAAAGTTGTTAATTAGTTAACGAAAAAATCGATGTTTTCTATACTTTACACAAATACATAAATAAGAATATGTAACAACCAAAATTATTTAATTTTCATACTAATCAATCAATGAAATTGTTGTTATTATTAAATACAATTAGTATTGTATAAAAAAATAAATAAAAATACGGTATATCAATCCATAAATATTTCATATAATTTGTTGATAAAAATAGATAAAAAGATAACTCGAAAGAGAATGTTATTGTGCAATTTTGCTTGATAAATTCGGTATGAATTACTTACGCGGACAGTACGAGTGCAGCATACTTCAACGAGTCTCGGAGCTCTTCTTGGTTCCGAACGTACGTAGTTCTCCAACCGGACTAACATAAACTCGCGGCCACTGACATAACTCAACGAATCCTTACAACTATTCGGACGGCCTTCCATCGCCGTGGTTGGAGAGAAACAGAAAAAAGCGGCGGCAGGACGGAGGGGGTGAGAGTAGAAGAATCGGGGGTTGAACTAGATTGAGGCTCGATATCGCTCCGGGCCTACCGAGACGAATGCTCTAGATACGGATAGACGTGTGTATTAAGGGGTGCTCTATATCAATAAGTACATGTAATCTGCGTAACTGCAAATCCAGAGGGGAAAAAAAATTCGTAGCCATATTTTTACGGACTGCAAATCCGAAAAAAAAAAACTAGGGTCTCAATGTGCCATCAGGACACGAAAAATTTCTAATTCTTAATATTTGATTCGATACAAATAATTGTTTTTTGTTTTTTTTTTTCAATATTTACTTCAACTTTCTTGTAGCTCAATTCTGATATTTTTGGACTCAGCCTCAAACTTTTTTAACCTATAAAAATCCAAAGCTTTTTTAGATTCTTAACTTTTGAAAGTTTTATAAATTTGTCTCCGACTTATAAAGTTTTAACATTTTTCAATTTTCAACGTATATAAATAACCAATTCGAACTTAATCTTTTCACTTTTTCAGGTCAAACTCCAAAATACAACCTGTCGAAATCAGATCTCACGATTCTCTTCCTTCTCAAGGCTTCTCAATATTAAAAAAAAAAGGTCCAATTTACACTCGCTTTCATAATTCTCCTCGACCGGTATCAACGAAAACCCAGACGTTGCGATGAAAAAAAAAAAAAAAGATCCGGCGTTATAAGAGCGCTCGAATAATTCGCCATCCCTTGGCGACGACAAAAAGCAAATGCCGATGTTGCCGCGATTACAATGGTGCGGAGAATCCCTTATACGTATCCGCGTATGTGTCGTTATATATTAGCGGATACGTGCTGGCCCCATCAGCCAGCGATGAGCCTCCGAGTTACGTGACCACTTATTTTTGCTTGATCTTTTCACTTTTCCTCCTTATTCGGGTCCTCCCCGCGGCGCATACCTAGGCGTTGGCGACCAAGTCCTCGCTAAAGTGCCGGTATCACCAAAAAGGCTATATATCAATACGTTCACCTTTTTCTATATCAACCCACGTCCACGCACGATGTACATGTGTACGAGACTCCTTTTGAATTATAACGCTTTTGGGCACGTGCGTGATCCCAACATACGCGCAGGTGGTCGCGTATTTTATATATATATATTTATATATGTGCGTCCACGTTATATACGAGACATGTTGGCTGTTTCTCTTGATTACACATCGTATAATCCCACAAAATTGATACGTGATTCTTCGGATGTCTTTTCTTTTCTTTCCTCTTCTTGTACTTTTCTGATATAAAGTATCTGATTTTAACGTTCACGTATAAATCAGTATACTCGGAGACCCGCTTGTTCGGGGATTTCGTATTAGTCCGTCGCGTGGGAGAGAAAGACCGGAAAGAGGTCAGAACCAGAAGAGGATTTCCTCATCAAGCTGACTCCGACGTAAAACGGCACAAGGACGAACCAGCGACAATACCAAAATACCATATGGGATATAAAGCCGAGAATCTCGGTGGTACTTAAAAATTTCTCAATTCACGATGACATTGACGTATTTGTCAATTAATAACGGTAACTACGTTGCGACGTATTGAGGAAATGATCGACCGGCTGATGAACGTTTAACGGTGCAGAAATGTGAATTTATTATAGTTATTGGGAAATATAAAGTTGCTTTTTTTTCTTAGTTTTTTTTCCAGCGTGATTATGATTTTTGATCGAGTTGAATAATTCGAAGAAATTTTGAATTTTAGTAAATTATGGATGATTTTATAAATCAAGATTTTAAAAAAATTGGAAGATTTAAAGAAATTTAATTAGAAATAGTTGAATAAAAAAGGTTTCTTGCAACTTACAATTTATATCTTTCGGAATTTTATTTTTTTGTGACACCGCGAATTTTCCAATTGTGCCTTTTTTTTAAATTAAATATTAGCTTGATAAAAAGATGTTGTCCCAAAAAAATGAGTAATGAAATATCGGATCTTACGTGCTCGTTCGCATACTTAATGTAGACCGTAAATTTCCTCTTTTCTTTTTATTTCCTTTATATTTTCGGTCACCTAAATAATACATTAGATTATATCGTGACGCGGCGGGGCTTTCGCGGTGAGACTGGAGCCTAATTTACACTTGTCGTCACATGTTCATTTCGATATCATAATTCCAATTATGTCTATCTCTCTCTCTCTCTCTCTCTCGCCCTCACTTTCATTACTTCTTCGGCTTTAAGAATTGACAGAATCCTCGTTGAACCGGCGATTTCACGGTCAACTGTCAAGCATCAAAATTCACGAACTTTGAAGCATCGTCAAATGGTTAAACATCGCTCGGTGGATGCCTTTTAATCATTCAAGATAAATTGGAAAGGTCAGTTGGAAAATGAATAAACTTTGATCGATCCTAGGAACGATTTTACATATCGATAAATAAACTGATAAGTATTAAATATTTAAAAATACCGTTAATAATGTCAGGATTTTAAATAAAATTTAAAAAAAATTCAATTAAGTCTCCTGAGAATAAATTATAAAATAAAATAAAAAGTATACTATTAAAAAAATATAAAAAAAGCAGAGTAAATTGGTCAGTTGAAAAATGAATATATCTGCATTGATCCCACGCGTCAATTTATGTACCGATCCCCGACACGATTATTATTTGTACAAGAAAATAATGATCGGAAAGCGACGGACGTTGCTCGCGCGAAAGCTCCTTTACATTCGCACGTATGATGACTGCGGATGATCTTTTTCAAGTATAGCCGCGCGCGTATTTGTAACCGTGTGTGTGTGTGTGTTTTTTTTTGTCAAACGTCAAGTTTCGTACAGCGTTTTAACACCTACGATAATAAATAGGGGAGAAAAATAAATTTTACTCGCGTTTAGCGGGTTCCGTACGAGCAACAGAAGTGGCGCCCTCGTCGATGATCTCGGCGATTTTGCTTCTGACGGCGCGTCGATTGTTTTCATCGTTATCAACGATTCCAAGGCCTAGAGTATTGCAAAGTCTGACCAATTTTCCAGCAAGATAAAAATTGCCAGGTTCGAGGAGATTGAAACGGCTAGGATTGTCATCATCGGTGGCGGCACTGGTGAGCACGTTGGAGCAAACGATCGAAACCCGATCGAAATCGTTATCGGCGTGGCGATCACCGATCGGTGATGAACGATACGTCGTTTGAGGAAAAATCGGTTTGGCGGGATGACGATTTTGGCCGTAATCTAGGAACTTGAAGAGATCGGCGTTGGCCAATCGACGAGTGCCGGGATGACGATTCTTCGACTCTGTACGACCGAATCTAATGATAACGTCGGAACGACCACGGGCCATTCGCGAATCCAACTCGCCGTCAACCGTTTCACCCACGATCGCGTTGTAATCAACGTTCTCGAGGTTCCCGTCGACCCTGCCACGTCCGAATCTTATGAAGGACGAACCCATCTGACTCCTCCGTTCTTTCGAGTCCGGCGTGTCCTGAGAATCTTGGGGTGCTCGCTTAACGATCGCGTAATCGTACTCGCTCATCGGATCTGCCGCGTCATCGGTCTTGTACAGGTTCAACCTCGAGCCTGGCTCAACCTTCATCAATGGCGTAAGCAACGCTCCTGTTATCAATGCCCAGTTGCAAGCGAACGCTGCCCCGTAGAAAAGTACCCGGCCGATCTGCGAAAATTCATTATAATGAATTTCTTTCCTTTTTCTATTGGCACACGTTCGATCTTATAGAAGAACTCAAACGAGACATTCTCTTTTTCTTTTTATCATTTGTTATTTTAGGTGCTCGATTGACCGTCCGAGAAAAAGTCAGTCCAAAATCGTGGACTCTTGGATGTCTCGTTTTGTTACGAACGAGTCTCGTTTTGTTATCAATTGGCACTTAGAAATCTTAATTTTCCATTGCAATTCGAATTCCACTCCAGTTATTAATTTTTTCTATTAATAATCCGCGGACAATGTTGAAATGAGTCAAAAATATAGTTTCTTGAGGCAAATCGAATTGGCAAGAAAGATCCAACATTGGACACGGGTGTTACAAATTTTGGGTAATTTTATCATTAAGAGAGGACTGTTTATACTTTATTTATGCAAATGGTTTCTATGATAGTTATTTCTGCATATTTATTTATTGCACAAACAACTGTACCATATATTCGAAGCTCTGAAGTATATGATCTTCTACATATGCAACATATATACAGTTATATACACGAATATCGAAACATCTGTATATATTTATGCACAGATTCGCAGCATGACTCAAGCGACGCGAAAATTTAATGAGGACCGAAACACGATCAACCCTTATTCAAGTTCTGAAACCATATCCGGTCGCACCAATGAAGATTTCGGGATCGAGCCGATAATTCGTCGGGACACTCATCAGCCTCGAAGTCCCGTCTCGAAATATTATTTTCGTTAACTTTGAAATCCGAAAAAAGGCAAAAAAAAAATAAAAGATATATATATATCTACGACTAATTTTCAACCGAATCGAGTAAACCGCGATCGTACTGATTTTAGGGTTGTTTCGAGAAACAGTTGAGAAAAAAAAAAAAGAGAAACTGGACAAGCTGGACAATCGTGAATACTGTTCATAATGGAAGACCAGGATTGATCAGGAAGTGAAAGCTTGGCTTCTAGTATCGACGCGGATGATGATATTGATTCGGAGCAATTTGCTAATTAACGATTCCCCGAACGTCTCTGTACGACGTTATGTTTATTATCCGGATTAGGCGTGCAATGATTAGACTATCCGTTGATGAATGAGATTACCGTTCAATCATGGGATTTCGAATATTCGTCTAATCTCGAGTAATTCGACGCATTATAATTCACAATGCTGAATTTTTCTTCGGCTTTTGATGACAAAAGACGAAACAGAAGAGGAAAAATGTTCATCCCGCACACCGCGCAAACATATATAGATGACTCGAAATATATGGGGTTACGATCTTCTCGCGTATCTCCCGTAACTCCCGACGCGACAACGAATTTAGTGGCACGTTGTGGAAAACCGAGTATAATTAATACACGGGTATTACGATACCGCAATTAACATTGGCCCCATGGAGAGAGAGAGAGAGAGAGAGATCCAGGGCTCGTTTCCATACAGTACTTGTATATACCGTTCGTTGCTGGATACCTTCCGCGCCTACGAACGTGATAACTCTCCTGAGATGCTCGATGCGAGGTCAACATTGCACAAAAGTTTAATCGTGATAATGTTCACAAGAAGCCAAGATTTATTAAAAATGAATTCTTTAATTGTTTAACGTGTATCTTCGTAATGTGAAAATTGGTAGTCTTTGGTAAACCCAAACAAACGAAAGACGAAAAGATTTTTCAATCGTGTGTCTCATTCGTAAAAAATTCATTATTTTGAATAAGCCTTCCCATCGATACTGTAACGAAACTCTTCAATTCTCACATGGATTATACGTAACACTAAATTCCCTTTGATCTTTTCCCTGTTCTCGGAAAAAAAATATTATCTTTCAATAGATTCAAGAAAATTGAACGTTTCGATTGTACATTGTGTTCTCATAAACTCCAAAATTCATAGATCGAATTTTTCTCGGCCCTAAATGACTTCGAAACACCACTTGTTATTCGATGATTCGAACTATATTCGATTCTCGTTGCAAAGTCAAGATTGTAAAAGAATTTTATGATAATTACGATTTTTCTCGTTTTTGGAGCGTTTTGTAAAAAAAAAAAAAAACACGTTTGCTGGAAATGCTAGTAAGTTCGATGGAATTATGAAGATTTTGAATAAACAATTTTTCAAACTGGGACCAACCGAAACTCGAGGCTGAAAAAAAAACAATTTTTTTATTTACTTGGTTTATCTGGTTTGGGTTTACGATCAATATGAATGATTCCTGCGTCCACTTAGTTATTGATAGTTTTGGTTGTTATACGAATTACTTCGTATTTTCTTTACACGCTCAATTAAAGAAAAAACATTTTTTTCTTGTTAACAGTCTAACAAAAAAAAAGTCGAAATTCAGAATCCTCCAAAGAGTTGTTTGATCAGCTATATCCTTGTCGAGATTCAATCGGGACGTCGTACATAGGAAGTACGACGTCTAATTTGATTCTGCACAGTTTCCTGATGAACACGGTTCGAGAATTTTTATCACGTTCGAAGCAAAAATATTAAGAAAGCCGAGACTTATTACAGTGGATTTTCAGCTATGACGTTCAAATGGATTTTCAGTATTTTACAGATTTCAATAATATCGCGATTAAAAAATGTAGTTTTTCAGATGATTTTAAGATAAAAAAATGTTAAAAATCTGTTTTATTTTATATATCTATATATTTTAATTGAATAATTGAAGAACCAAGTGTCTTCAAAGTCATCGAAGAAATCTTCGAGTTTCCGGGATGGTAAAAAACCGTGAGGAAAAAGTATTCGGACGGAGGTGGAATAATTTTTTTCTTTTTCATCGGTAAACGCTTTCAGGGTCAAGCTCGTGGGATCAAACAGGTGTCAAGGGGCTAAAAAATATTCGCGTTGGCCCTCGGCGGTATTTCACATCGGGCTACGCGAAGTTGCATAAAATATTATGCACCAAAAGTTCACACTCGGTTGAGCTCATGAATAAACTATTACAAGCTTCCCCCCCCCCCCCCCTCTTTTCCCCGCCCGCTCTTTTTCTCTTCATTTCGTAGCGAGAAAAGTGCTCGACCGAGTAAAAAGTTAATTTCCGTAAACGAAGGGCACAAGAATAAACGTTCTTCCCGTGTGAGAGCGGAAATCGCAACGAGGCGTCGCCCCTTAAATCGCCCCCTGTCCCGAAATGTCCCTAAACCAGCGTGTACTCCATCGGACGAAAAGTTGCCTCGTAACTCTCGGGAGTCTCGTTCGCGCGAAACGACTGCCAAAAAAATGAACAAAACAAAAAAAGAGATATAAATAAAAAGAAGAAAAGCCAAAAGAACGTTGCACAAAACGAACTTAGGGTCAGCGTGCTCTTCACGTTCGCGAACTGAAAAAAGAAAAAAACCAAAAAACAAAAAAAGATCGTCCTTATGGAGGACCTTTTTATCCTCCAGGTATCTCGCATAACTTTTTCACTTCCGGTAAACGTTTTATTTACGTTTAGTTTCGTTCCACGTAACACTTTTCAAAATCGCGGTGTTAGCTCGAACGCGCGCGAATCGGCGCCACTTTCGTCGACTACGTTGTGAGTGTCACGAGAGGAATATGAAGAAGAAGATACGCGTGATTGGAACAAGCACGAAGATACAAACAAAATCGGCAATACGAAAAAAAAAGAAAAATGAAAACAACAAAAAAATAAATAATCAAATCGTTCACCGAAGATTCCATCTTCAACTCACCATGACGATTTATTTTGACGTTTGCTGGCTGCAGTTCGACGTTGTCGATACGAATGACGATACGTCGTTGGTTAATATTTCGGGGGGCGCGATGCTCCGTTCTCTTCGCCGTTTGCGCCTGGTGGATGAAAACGAGTGCTTCGGATACCGAGATGACACCCTTATATACACCCTTGCGCAACCTCCCGCCTCCGTTCCTCCGCGGAGCAGCGTCGGGACGCACAACCTCACCTGATACTTATTCGCCACACGACCTACATGTACTTACAACGCGATACCTTCCCATTATATTTTCCTTCAATTATCCGTCGTTCCTTCGCTTCTTTGTGCTCCGGTTGTCCGAAGATCGCCGGTTGTTTATTCGCCCCCCCCCCCCCCCCCCCCCAAAAAACGATCGGCGACGATCACGATTTATCGAATTAATCGGGGGATCGTTGTTACAGGAGGAAACTCGAGGACCCGAGGACTGGACGAACGACGGCCAATGGAAGCTGTTATACATGTTTTTTTTTACGAACAAAAAAGCGGCGGGGAGGGGGGAGGGGAGGTGCGAAATTAATTCCGGGTTCGCAATGGCTAATTAATCGTTATTTACTCGGATGCTGATTGGAGGTTGAGGTTCTGTATATTCGAGAACGTTTTGGGTAAACAGTTATTATCGACGAGGATCCGGTGATTATTGGACACCAGGGGTTGACCGGATACAACTCTTATCGGAGATTTTAACCCTCGACGAACGAGTCTTGTCTTCTTTCTTAAGGAAGACAAGACTTTGATGATGAGATAGGAAAAAAGTATATCTTTGTAGTTTTTTTTTACGTAGTGTCTTATTTATTAATGTTTTTTAACATTTTGTACATTATTAAGTATTAATACAGCCATTAAGGTGGACCGTTAAAACTGTCAAATAATTTAATGTCCAAACTATATGTTTTCGTTGTTATTAAAATACTGACGCTTGCGATATGAAAAGTAACAGGCAAGCTGTAAAGAATAATTGAATTTTCAAGAGAAAAGATCGGTAATTATTTATTTTCAACAAAGGAAAGAAACGAATCGGAAAATCGCCCAACAATGCGGTATAAAAATAATACAAATACGAATTTGAAGAAATAATCGAGCCTCAAAAAGAAATAAATCGAAAGCGAAATAAATCGAAAAAACAAAAAAGAATATTGATAATCAAAAAGCAAAGGGCAATCGAACTGTGTCGAGAAATAAAAACAAGCATTGCTCTTTTATAAATCAAAAGTGTACAATAAAATTAGTTAATATTCTGAAAATAAAATAAAAAATTCGACGGCAAATATTGTCCCAGTGGTGTCAAAAAAATTAATAAAACGATGAATTTTTCCATCGAACGTTACCAAAAAAATTGAACGAATTGTTACTTTTTCGCTGTTTCGGGATTCCCGTTTTTTTAACGATCGAATAAATAAAGAGGTTGCGCGTACAATTGTGAAAACGCAAAGTTTCTGGTTTAGAAGCGAGAACTCGGAGCGTACTTGACTTTGATGAGCCAATGTTGAACGGGACCCCCCGCGAGTACGTTGTCATAATACGTCTGTCCCTCTTGCAGTACCAAGACGCGTAGGCGAGTGTCCCTCCAGATGAACAAAGGCTGAATCTTTATCTTGAAAAATGTACACTTCCTGAGCCACCATTGTGTTATTTCGCACCTTGTCTGTCTGCCTGTCCCTGTCTCTTTACTTACCTTTTTTTCTTCCTCTCTCTCTCTCTCTCTCTCTCTTTCTCTCTCTACATTCCAGCGCGCCCTCTGGCCCTTTTCTTTTTCTATAGAAGGGTCATCGTCGAGAGACGATAATCCGATGTTAAGCCATGGCTGGTATGACCATTCTGAAGTCCATCTCTTGATCCGGACATCCAAGCATCTTCTTCGACCTTTCTATTCGCGATGATACTTTCTTCGACCGTTACCCAATTGTTTCTCCTCCCAAACGCGATACACGTTTTTTATAATCGTACTTATCCATAACGCGATAAAGGATGAAGGACCGTTTTCACGGTCCCGAAATCCTTCCAGTGTCCTTACAATCAGCTACGATAAAAATCAATCGAACGTCGATCAGTCGAGGAAAATTTAAAGAACAAGCAATTTGTCAATCCATTTTTTAATCCCCAAACTTTTTTAATCCCCAAACTTGCCCCAAACGACTTAACCCTTCCGGGTAAATGGTTTAACCATTTTCAAAGAATGGTTAAAAATGTTTTTTTTTTTTTTGTTGTTTACGCGGTAGCGAATAAAGAAAAGACGAACAACGAAATTCTGGGGAAATTTTCAATTTATTCGAATACACTGAAACTACGAGTACACATCGTTCCGACGAGATCTTCGTTTCTCCCTCGTCGACTTCACAATATTTCCAAAACTTCCGAAAAAATATTTTCGCTTGTGAGAATTTTAAGAATTGTCGAAATACGTATACGAAATATTTATTATTATTATTTTTTTTTTTTCGTTACGATTACAACCCGAATCGTCGGATATGCCAAAAGTGACTATCGGAGACGCGATTTTTAAATAAATAATTAAAGATGCGCGGAGCTCCTTGATATGAATTGACTGGTCGTTACAAACGATGAAATTTGGGCTAGAGAAAAACCGTCGTCGGTTCTCGTCGCTAAATAATGTTACAGACATCTTGAACGTTCTTGATATAATAATAGCAACAATAATAAGAACAACAACAATAATGAAAAGGCTTAACTCGGTTGGCTGGAAAAGGTTAGTGGCTCATCCGATTTTTCTATTTTCATGACGACGCTTTTTCGTATTCATCGAAGCCAGAACTGACAAAATTCTTCAACTTTGAACTCCGTTCAAAATTAAAATCTCTCTATTTTTCAATTATTTTTCAAAATAAACCGGGAATTAAAATTCCTCCGGGAAATTGAGAATATCAACGCAGTCACAATTTTATGATAATTACGATATAATTACCGACGATAAATTCTCGATAAATCCATCGTGCTCGTTCCGCGTCGACAAAATCGATAACAAGTAATTATCTTTGCGATGAGTATAGGTAAAATCATTTTTTTAAATGTGTACAAACCACAATTTCCTATTATCATAATAATTATTATTTATAATAGTGAACAATGATAAACCAGGATCAGGAAGCGACGATAACCATGATTAAATGGTTTATTGATAACGAGCTATTAATAATCGTAATGATAATGAGACCTGCCTAACGCATCGGCTCTTTTTTTTTGCAAAAAATCATTGATCGCTGCTCATCGCACATTTATAAATATATTTTGTACTGTTTTATCATTATTATCATTATTATCATCGTAATCGTCATTATGTTCCGTTATTACGAATACTCCGAAGCGTTAAAACTTTTTCGATACAATCAATGTTACGATTATTATTTGTTTGTTATTTTTTAATATATCTTTATCGTTATTTTTATCATTATTCCTATTAACGTTTTAATTGATCGCGCGATGGATATCGCGAAGGGCCAAAACCCTGATTAGTGTCTCTTCCGAAATGACGATTAAACGTGTTCAAGATATATTGCACGGATGACTACGATTTCGTGGTTTTCCGGTTTTCGACATAGCGAAACCCGGACAGCATTGATCGTGACGCAGCGTCAAGTGAGAATTGCTGAGAAGTTGATCGGACGGCGAACGATCATCGGAGCTCGAAAAATCGGAAGCGAAAACCATGGGACAGCCGAGTTCCGGTGAAAGTGCGGTGGCACCTTCGCGGCTCGATCCTTCCGATGAAGAATCCGCGTTTACGCGTTCAGCGTCGAGGCTTCTTTTCGAGTTGAGATTCGTCCTCGGACGTACCGGACACGCGTTTCCGGTGCTCTCGTTTTTCCCCTCCTGACGAAACTTGTTCTCGAGGCTCGGCGATGAATCGACTTCCGGTCGGGCCGAGGCCGAGTCTCTGTGCAACCGGAAGTGCTCCTCAGTTTCGGACAACAGCGAAGCGAAGACGTCCGGTGAATTTCGCGGATGCGTCGACGTCGCGCCGACCGAGTTCGAACGGGTCTCTGAAAGTAATTCAACAACGACCGTTCAACAACGACGAGAATGTGTTTATTCGTTTCTTCGATATCATTTTTTATTTTAACTTGTGATACTTTTTGAGAAATATTATTCGGGCTTTTGATAAATCGTCATTTGTGATTGTTACGGTATGAAACAAGGAATAACGAAATACTGAGTACAATTCAAATACAATTGTGAAACAACAGCGCTTCAATTTAAAAAAAAAAAAACGAAAAAGCTTATAATAATCTTCGACAAATATTCGGAACACTGGTGAATGCTGGCAAAAATAAATGCAATAAATAATAAACTATTATGAAACAATATCTCAAATTTAATTACGAATAAAACAATTGAAAGTCAAAATAAAAATACTTGGAGAAATTACTTGGGAAATTTATAAAAAATTCGAGACTAAATTCAGTGGGCGATAAAAAGAAAACAAAAGTAGGAAGATAAAAAAAAGCTTCCATAGCGCGATAGAAAATGACGTTGAAAATTTTGGCTCAAAGTTGGAAATACATATCTTCAAAACTTTTCCTTTGAGAGTGGACACCGTTTTGAAAAACACCATAGTCCCGCGAAATTTGAATTTCGATTTATAAATTTGAGAGAATGTTTGGAACAGCGTATACTACACGATAAAGCAAAAAAGAAAAAAACGATTCATTGAAAATTTAACACCGAGACGATCTCGTAATTTCGGAGTGAAGCGAAAGAAGAAAGAGGATTGCCGAACCGACCTCGCGTATCGGTGATTTTGGTGGGTGAATTGGCGACCGATCGTCTAGCGACGTCCTGGAAAGTGATCGGCGAATAAATCCTTCGTTCCTGTTCGTAAAGCAGACTGCAAGAGTTTTGTCGCTGGTTCATGGTCGATTGTCGAATGGGGGACGAAACGCGTGAGGCGTTTCCGGGACAAGCAACTTCCGATGGATACGCCGTGAGAATTCCCGCAGTCGGCAAGGATTGCTTCATCGGCGAGTCCAACGGACCAATTGGAGATAAGACACCGGAAGAACAAGAGAGGCGTTTCTCCGACGCGTGGCTCATCCACTGTGGCTCACTGATTTTTATTTCCTTGTTCACGGCTGATCGCGTTTGTCTCTTTTCCAGCCAGTACGTTTTCATGGAACCTGTCACGACCAAGAAATGCGATTTAGTCTCGATAAACTTCATTTTTTATGGGAGAATTTCAACCAGAGAAGAAAAAACGGCCTTGTTTGACTTATTTGAAGAAAAGGAAGGCGACGTATTTCCGATTACGTTCGATACATTAACTTCACAAAATGCACAAAGTTTTATTAAAGTTAAAATAAAAATAAAACGCAATTTATAAATTATTTTATTCTAATGATTTTGTCAAAATAAAATCTCTAAAAAGACATTTTAAAAAAAATGGCCATCACCATAAACGACGACCTTAAACGTCGAATTGGCGAATTTTCGCGCTTCCATACCTTTTCCCTTAACGTGTATCTCGCCACGTTCCTTGACCTTGAAGGATGGCGAGAGGAGCTCTCTCGTCGATTGCGATATGTGAATCTGCATTGACTCGCTGGTCGCTTCCATTCGAGAGGCGACGTTAACCGAATCACCGAAGAGGCAATACCTAGGCATCTTCAAACCCACGATACCCGCGACCACCGCACCGCTGTGAATGCCGACTCTGATCTGAAGATGATCACCTGGTCAGGCGAAAAATAAACTTTTATTCAAATGGTATTTTTCTATGTTAAAAGTGCATAAAATATGTAATACACTTTTTTTAATTGTATTTCAAAAGTATAATTTTTTGAGCCTAACAAAACCGTGGATTAATATTCTCATTCATAATCTCATTAAAAAAAATAGAATTTTTCGCGTGTCCAAAGTAGAAATCCTGTTTTAAGGAGTAATGAAAAATTTAACCGAAACCAATCTCGTTCATCCATCCCTCACACACCTTGAATGCCTAAATTTTAATCGACTCGCCCAACGCGCCAGTTCCAATGAATATCTTCGCGAAATCAATACATGGAAATTGATGGAAACGAGACGAAAAATTGATCAGCTCTGGATTTTGAGAATCGATATTTATCAGCGTTTATCAGTGAATCCTCTTTTCCTGAATGATAATCATTATTTATCTATCACCTGCGAGTGATCGTTATATCAAAAGTGCTCGGAAAACGAGACTTTTAGCTTTTTCTCTTCGATCAGCAGGCCAAAAGGATGAGCGCTAAGAAGTAGCTAGGAAAAGATCGAGTCGGGTTGAAGCCAACCTGTCGAACGATCCTTGAGGCTGGTGATCGCCTCGACCATGTCCAAAGCCATGTCGCATACCCGATCAGCGTGGTCGGTTTTCTTTATCGGTGCACCGGAAACGACCATGTACGCATCGCCAATGGTCTCCACCTGGCAGTTAAAATTTCCAAACTCGTGATACATCGAGTTGATGACTTTGATACGACAAGGAATAATCCACTGATACTGATCCATTTTTTTCTACCTTGTACACGTGATTCCGCTCGGTAAGAGTGTCGAAAAGTGAATACATAGCGTTCAGCATTGAAACAACGTCCATTGGACATATCCTGCTGCAAATCTCCGTAAACGTAACCACATCCGAAAATAAAATCGAAACACTGTCGAACATCTGCGAAATGAAATTACGATTGGGATTATAAAGAGACGAGCATTGCTTTCGTACGAACGGAAATAAATCTTGAGGAGGCGGAAGTGCTCACCTCGCAAGTATCAATGGGACTCTCGCCGTGTCTGAGACGATCGGCAACCTGTTTCGGTATCATCTGGTAAAGCAACTCGTCAGTTCTCTTCATTTCTTCATCGAGTTTTCTCATGGACTCCTCGAGCTTCTTACTTTTCAGCTGTTCCTGATCGAGAGCCAATTTGAGCTCGACTGATTGTTGAGTACCGGCGAGCATGAGATCCCTGTTGTTTATGAATTGGAGGAAACGAGGAGAATCAGTGAAAGAGAAAGAGAACGATGCAGATTCCAGACATTCAATCGTCGAGATATCAGCTATGCTACGTACCTGCTAAAGTCGTGCATTGACAAGTCGTTTATGTAGAGACCGGTGGCGATCAAAGCGTTCAAGTCGGGCATCACCGGTGTACCCAGGTACATCAACATTCTCCAATTATCCATGTAAATCATTTGACCTGCGCACAGGGAATAAAAGGTGATTGATACGTTTCGAAATTGAAATAGGATTTCTCGTGATCGCGAGTTTCGTCATCATCATTATCATAATTATCGTCATCATCATCATCATCATCATCAGCAGCAGCAGCAGCATAGTCATATTCATCAACCTTGCTATCATCATCCTCAACATCATCTTTCTCACCCTAATTACCTGCGCCATCATTATCTTTATCATCATCATCATCATCACCATCATCATTACCACTAATAACCTCACCAACTCCACAATCGTACAACCAGCATCTTCGTCGCATCAATCCAGACCCACCAAACGTGAGATTTACCTTTGAGTCTGAGGGCTTTATCGTCCTCCCGTGAGTTAATGCTCTCGTCACTGCGCATCAGCGTTCTACCTCTGCGATCCAGAGGCCTGTCCGTGAGAACGGGTTCAACCGAAAGCAGCTCGAAAATATTGTTCGTTCTGTTGAGTATCTATCAAACATTTGAAAATATAAGAATTACCATAAATCAAATAAAAGCGAAAAAAAACAAATTAGAGAGGTCGAAATAATAGCAGCACTCACCGATTGGAATTTAAAAGCTATCAGCGGTCTAACAAGATCGAACCAGTGAGTTATCTTCTTCCCCACCAAATCCGGTAAAATAACCATGAGAGAATTACCGATGCTTCGAACGACCATGTCCGATCTAAGAAACATGATTATTATTATTATTATTATTATTATTATTATTATTATCATATTTCTTACCATTGTTATTATCGTAATTATTTAAACGTAATCGTTAAAACGATAACAAAGACGTACCCGAATACAATGCAGAACGGAAATATTTCGAACAACACCGAAGCACCGATCGGCAAGTGTTTCTCCTCCCGGGTCATCGCCAAGGACGCGAACGTGAAGGCTCGATTGTCGAAGGTCAATTGGAAGGTGACGTGTACAGTATCGAAGAGTATTTCCTCTCTCACTAACTCGATCTGCAATTCCTTGTGATAAAAGTGCCTGGCTACCTCTCGTATCTGTCCCATCGTGTAATAAACGAAGCCACGACGTTTGCTTCGATAATGCAGAGTCAGTCCTGAATGGGAAATTATGATTATACGCTACCAGAGAGTCGTACTCCTTAAACTTGTGCGCAACAATGACAATACGAAGTATATGTATTTCAGCGTGTCTAACGCAAAAACACGATGGGGAACTTTGACTTTGGGAACCTTCATTTTACTCGTATCAACCCGTCACAAACTTCGAAAACCCAAATGTCTTCGTAAAAAAAAATCGTTTGAATTCAACCTCAAATTCCAATTCCCAGAGTTAACGTTTTTAAATCCGAAGGATCCGTTTTAAAACAGTCACGTGATAGCGCAGAGAGCTAGAGTAATTCCAACCTTGCCTGGTCTCGTTTTCGCAGATGAAAGATGGCGCCCTCATCCTCGGATACGAGAATTTGAGGTACTCGTGAAGATTGTCAAGCCCGTTGAGAAAGTCTCGAACGTGACGCCCTAGGACCGACAACACTCGGTCGTAACCGTACTGCCCGACGAATCCCACGAAGTGGACACCCATCTGATCGAAAAACTCCTTTTCCGTGACCCCCAATACCTGTCATCGATACGGATACGATCAATACGTGACATCTACAAATTGCGGATTACGGTTTCGGGCTCTAAAGAATCAGCTGTTTTCAATTAGAATCTTTAGGAACTCAAAGATGCTCGACGGTCTGAAATTCGGTAAAGTAAATAAAATTGTCGTAGTGGAATAAACTTTCGTTAATTCGTATCTCTTGCTCGTTCTACTTTCACGAACGTAATACGCAGTGTCAACGAAGTCGGACGTACATGGAAGAACGATTCTTATGAGCGGCTTTAAGACAATTATTTTGCGACCGAAACTGCCGCCTGGCGGCGTTTCGGTCGTCCAGCTGTTATGGACCACCGCCGCAATGTTAGCACCCCCACCACTTTCAGTAATCGGCTTGGCAAGAAATATTTTAGAAAGGTTTTTTGCATTTTCCTAGTCTAATTTTGTACTTTCGACAAAAACTCGGGCATATTTGTTATCGACTGAAAATTTTTGATTGGACATTCAACGAATATAAACGAAATATCGTCCAAAGCACCGCGCACACCAAAAAAATCGGGTTTTTAGTAGTTTTTTACGATTTTTTCAGGGAAATTTTGGGTTTTGGGGGAAATTAATGACAGATTTGTGTTCAGGGGATCAAATTACATCGAAATAAACCTATGAAAAAAATATTAAAAATCCAAAAATTTTTTCGATTTTTGGGGACAATACATTTTTTTACTTAATCGTCCGTAACTTTTTTTCCTTTGGGATTTGGCACTCCACTTTGCGCTCAATCTCTTCGGTATGATTTTTTCTTCAAAATGCTTTTTTAATCATTTGAATCCGATGATTTTTCGATTTTTGGCAGAATTTCGAAGTTGGACCATCGATTTTTGCTCATTTTTCCATACATACCCCTTTGCATCATTTTTTGCGATTTTTCACGTGGACTTTCCGGGAAAACTATAAGAGATATCGTTACGAATCCAACGCCATTATTTAAGTCAGGCAAAATCCTTTTTTAAACCCTGCAAATGAATCCCCATAGCCTACGGGAAGGTCATCCTACGACCTTTTGAAATATCGTGATTTTTGAGATTTCGGAAAAGTGGCCTGGGAGGACGAAAAAA
>JAPYZI010000398.1:0-56318 GCA_030523105.1 Ophioninae sp. A BG-2022a | reverse complement strand
AAAAAAAAAAAAAAAAAAGAAAAATAAAATAAAAAAAAAAAAAAAAAAAAAAAATAAAAAAAAAAAAAAAAAAAAAAAAAAAAAAAAAAAAAAAAAAAAAAAAAAAAAAAAAAAAAAAAAGATTTCGAAACGTAAAAACATTTTTTTAAATTTTATTTTCGCTTCTTTGCTCCCTCCTTTCTCTTTCGATAAACCAAAATCGCGCTCTTTTCCACTTCCGGCCGTTATATCCCTCGAGAAACAAATAGGGGGTGGCCGGAGACCGGATATTCGCCAAATAGTGTTTATCGAGCATTGTTTATCTTACTGGCCGGAGATTAGCTTCGTGACAACGTTAAACTCCCCCCCCCCACCCTTCTCCCGCGATTACGATGAAACTTGTTATCAACTCGCTCTCCATTATCGGGGCACTTTAATCGGAGAGTTATCGGCGGATGTGCCGCGACCTCGAAACTCGGCCGGATGTGATTCATCGATCTTTCGTGCGCGTATATTTTCACTTCGTTATCGCATGAAAAATTCTTCGACTTTTATTTAATAAAAAAAAAAGAGAGCGGAAACGAACGAACTTTTTATCAATAGTTCGAACTTAATTACTTTTACTTATCCGGTGAAAATGAATTTTTCTTGAATAATTGTTATTGGCTGAATCGGTATACTGTGAATAAAAATAAAATTATAAATAATGTGAATATCGAAGAATTTTTATGTAACTTAATAATATATTTATTCAAACGCACTTGAATAAAAATAGTTTTTACTCAATTGAGTCTTACTAATTTCTTACTAATTTCATAATTGAGCATAATTAGCATATTAATAATCAATTATCCTTAATCGACTTATTAAGAATAATGAATCGTTAAATGTCCCTAGTTAAGTTGGTAAGAATAATTAATGCTTATTCCAAAAAAGTATAATTAATAATAAATTATTCTAAAAAAGAATAATTAATAATAAATTGTTCTAAAAAAGAATAATTAATAATAAATTATTCTAAAAAAGAATAATTGATAGTAAATTATTCTAAAAAAGAATAATTAATGATTATTCTAAAAAAGTAAAAATTAATAATAAATTATTCTTTTTCCTCACTAACTATAACACTTGCCAAATCATTTTCTCAAACCGTAATTCTTACTCATTGTTTCCATCGCCACGGATAGAACACGATCCATTAAATAAAATGAAGAAAAAAAAAACACACACACACACACCCAAAAACACAAAACATGTAAAAAAAACCGTTTTACACGAATATTTTACAAAGTTGTGCAGCTTCGTTATTCCGAAGTTCCATTAAAAAAAACAAAAAAACAAAAAAAAAAAAAAAAAAAAAAAAAAAAAAAAAAAAAAAAAAAAAAAAAAAAAAAAAAAAAAAAAAAAAAAAAAAAAAAAAACGTGGAAAATGTAAATTGCGATGACACGCGAGGGGGACGAGAATATCTGACCTGAAACTTTTCAACCGGGAGATCGTTACTCCCCGTTGCTCCGATCTTCCCCGGGGTATCGCTGCTCTCCTGGCAAAGGTCACACCTCCCCCCACGCCCCCCTCAGTCCCCACCCCGCTCCGTGCAACGCTAAAAGTTTATATATGTGTGCGAACGAAAAAAAAAGCTTCGGCCGAGGACAAAGGGCGTTTGAAATATGAGGTGTCGTCTCGGCCACAGGGCTTGCAATATAGAACGTGTGAATATGTTCTAAAGAATCATCCCTTTGCACTGTATTACTCGGATCGTATATCGCAAAGACCACAGAGAGGCGACTCGGTGACGAAAGCGCCGATATACATGTGAACCGCCATCAGAAAAAGGGGGAGTAAAGGAGACCGAGGGTACAAAGCGTCTGACAACACACGACCTATACTACTTGCTTCGATGCAATCCTCAGTCGATCGCTAAAGGCTCGCGTAATTCCACGAGATATTATTGTTCTCGTACGCACGTGAAGCCATTTCGGTTCAATCAACATCGGCCTCATACGGTTTTAAAAATGGGACGATTGACAATTTATTTTCGAACTGAAAATTTAAAATGAATAAATAAAAATAGAATTAAAATAATCATCCGAACTGAGTTGTAGGCGAATTGTTGTTTATTTCAATTTTGTTTCGTGCCGCTCGTTTCAGAAAATTGTATAAATAAATTAATTGAATAATTGATTCAATAATAAATTATTGAGATACATATTAAATAAAAACTAAAAAATGCTCCAACTTCCATTGATTATCTTTGATCGGATTTTAAGCTACTGTAGAGATCCTAAAATTAGGGTTATGAAATAGTTAGATTTAAAGGTGTAAGTAAAATTATTGAAGAATCGTTTGGATGTTTATTTGTTTGGATTTGTTTGGGTTAAATTAGACGAATTCAGCTTAGAATTGCTTCCCAAAATTCAGAAATAAACAATTGTATTAATACACGTATTTAATACTTTTATTCTTTTTTATTAATAACTTTATCAATAATCTCGTGAAATACGTTTGAACGCGAGGGATTTGGCTGGACGATTTTATCGTTGCGATCACGAGTTTACAATCTGAAAATCTTGAACCACATAGAAACTTCCCCTGCAGCTACATCGAAAAAAAACAAACAAACTAAAACAAACAAATAATACATACAAATACTGGAGTAAGGATCGGAAGTGCCTATGAAAAACGAGTTAGAAGTTCATTTCTAATACTCGAGGGAAAACATACTCTCGTCTCGGGCCATTGCCATGACGATAATTCGATCGATGAAGTCTCGTGATATCGAATGACATTTGCAGCAATTAATCGGGTTACGAGTACCTGATCGCGCTCTATTTGCCTCTCTACTTCTGTCTCTCTCTCTCTCTGTTTCCCTCTCTCCCTTCTTCTTAACCCTTTCTCGTGACTATGCCCCTCTCATCCGCTTCCACTTCATCTATACCCGTTCATTCCCCTCGTCGCATTCGTTTCTCTCGACTAACGAACTATATTGCGTTTCCGTAACGAAGGGAACAACTCCCCCCCTTCACTGCACTTCGCAAGCCCTCTTTGCAAGCCAATGAACTGGTTCAATGATTCTTCATTTAACTTTTTTTTTCATGCAAAGAATCCACAGCCTACGAGTCCGCTTGGATAACCGTTCTTTTGCTATTTTTTTTTTTTTTTTTTTTCATCGTTCCTAGCAACCTTTCTATTTTTCTTCATCTCTATCTATCTCTCTGCATATATGACACGTGTATATATATTCCATTCTCAGGAATACGTGAATCGTTATCATGGACAAAAAATGGGATCACTGGAACCTCACGTATTTGCTCTGGCCGAGGCTTCGTACCGTTCACTCCAGGACACCGAGAGCAATCAGTCCTGCGTCATATCCGGCGAGAGCGGTGCCGGAAAAACCGAGACAACAAAATTTATACTGCAGTATCTGTGCTCGGTGACTAGCAACGTTGACACCTGGGTCGAGCAACAAATTCTCGAGGCTAACACCATTCTCGAAGCTTTCGGTAATTCTATCCTTTGGCAATTTCATCTTTGTTGTTTTTTTCTTTTTTTGTTTCTTTTTTATTTTTATTTTTTTTTTTTTTCGGAATGGATCGAACGGAAGTGGAAGTTCAATTTTCCAAACGATACGCCGCTGAGTAAGATCGCGGTGACTTTGCGAAATGCTCTCAGCGATTGCTTTTTCAACCTTCGTTTTTTTTTTTCTACTAATCAACATTTTAATGCTAAAATTGTTTCAACGCTGATTTCGCTTCAGAATTTATTTCGTGAAGTTGCATTTTGAAATATATATATATGTGTGTATATATATATATATATATTTTTTTTTTAATCCAGTGACGAAATATTCTTGCTGTTTTCTCGTATTTTTGATTCGTAACCGATGTCTCGAAATCGGATAAAATTTTTGAAGCTTCTTCAGGGGGTGGGGTAGGAAACTCAAACTTCGATTGACCGGGAGGCTCGAAATTTCGAATTTTTAATATTCCTGAACTACAAATTTCGTAAAACTGTGTAAGCTGTTCTACATCATTTACAGGAACTTGTAGTTTCGGAATATTAAAATTCAGAATATTGTGCCTTCTGGTCAATCGAAGTTCGGCTTTCCTATCCCATCTCTTTTTCAGTATACCTGACGAAGATAAAATAATGTTTGACATTGTTGGAAAAAATTGTTCACGACACTTTAGACAAGATGATAGTTTTACGAGTGATATTTCTTGGGTTGAATATTGAGTATTGCTGGATTCTATAAATCGATAAATATGGTAACTTTAGCATTTATTAGAATTAAAAATAGCATTTATCAGAATTAAAAATAGCATTTATTAGAATTAAAAATAGCATTATTAGAATTAAAAATAGCATTAATTCATCGATCGATTAATAGAAAAATAAGCGTAATAGATCGACAGCTCGATGTTTGTCGATGTTTGTTCGTATTGTTTCAACATCTACTTTGAAATTTCTCCGATACATTAGAATTGAGCATCTCGCGTCATCTTTCATGCGAAAATTAGCGGCAAGCTATTAATGCAGAAAGGAAAGCCGATTCGAAAGGACGAAATCTGCATCGTCGGCGTTCCGCATAAATACATCCTACGCATCGAAAAACTTATATCCACTAATTCTTTTTTTTTTTTTTTGCAGGGAACGCAAAAACCGTGAGAAACGACAACAGCTCGCGATTCGGTAAATTCATGCAAGTGTGCTTCGACAGCAAGTGGATGATCAAAGGCTGCATAATACAGGATTACCTCTTGGAGCAAAGTCGAATAACTTTTCAGAGTCCAGGCGAGCGAAATTATCACGTACTGTATCAGCTGGTCGAGGGTGGTATGAGAGACAAAGAATTCGCAGAGCAGTACAAACTCGTACCGGCGACAAAGTACAAATATTTGAATCAATCGGGTTGCATAAAAATCGACGGTATTTCGGACTCGAAAAAGTTGGACGCTCTGCGATTGGCCTTCAACGTTCTTCAAGTGCCAAGCGAGATGTGCGAGGGGATATTTCGTGTTTTATCGGCGATTCTCTGGCTCGGGAATTTGAGTTTCGAGGACATAGATGGTGAGAGATGTCAACTGACGAGGGAGGATTTGGACATCGTTTCAACGGTGGCCCCACTCCTTGGGTTGCAAGTTGAAGACCTCACGAGGGTCGTTCTCGTACGTCAGATAAACGTACGCGGCAACATCACCGAAATACCCCTGAAAGTCCAAGAAGCCCGCGAGAACAGGCACGCAATGGCCAAAGCCCTTTACTCCAGGACATTCGCTTGGCTCATTAATCATATTAACAACTGCACCAATCCGGGCCAAGACAGCTCACGATTTCTCGGTGTCCTCGATATATTTGGCTTCGAAAATTTTTCCGTCAACAGTTTCGAGCAACTCTGCATCAACTACACCAACGAGAAGCTTCACAAATTCTTCAATCATTACGTTTTTGCTCTGGAACAGGAATTGGTACGTACGCGACGACCATCGAACGTAATGCCTTTGTTTCTCCGATCGGTAACTTGTCGAGCTGGAGAGAGTTCGCGCTTTCATTCCTTGACCAAATATGTATTGAATGGAAAGAATAGTTTCGAAAACCGCAACGATAATTGTGCAAAAAAAAAAACAAGTTTATTAAATCGGATACAGCCCTCTTTTTCCATTTTGTTTTTTATACATATTTATGGCCACGAGCTTTGTTGGAAGCAGCACGGATTTTCCAGATAATTAATATAAAAGTTTTTTTTTCCAAGTAATGATGAATCACAAACGAAATAGCGAAAACAAATGTCAGATCTCAAGCCTATTTTCTCCGTTCGCAGTATCGTCAAGAGGAGATCCAATATTCGCACATAACGTTCACGGACAACACGATGTGTCTGGAGTTAATAGAGAAGCCACCTCGTTGCGTGCTGAAACTACTGACCGAGCAGTGTCACATGCCAAAAGGTTCGGATCTCGCTTATCTGACGAATTTACACGCGGAATTCGAGAGTCATCCGTGTTACGTGAAAGGAGACGATCGTCGAAAGTGGGAAAAGGAATTCGGCGTGAGACATTACGCGGGTTGCGTGACTTACACCGTCGAGGGTTTTGTCGACAAAAACCGTGACGTCCAACAGGACGTTTTCTTCGACTTTATGTCGAGAAGCACGAACGAATTCGTTCAAGAGATAACTGCTTATCAGGATCTCTTGGGTTGCACGGTGGCTCGAGCACCGGGAAACTCGACGACTATGTCCCGCGGAACCTCCAAGGGTAAACCAACGTTGTGCGACTCGTTTAGGCATCAATTGCAGGCGCTCGTTGATGTTCTCCAAGCCACTACGCCTTGGTACGCCCGATGCATAAAACCCAACATGGAAAAAAAGTCAAACAATTACGACGAGAAACTCGTACTCGATCAGCTCAAGTATCTCGGAATGTTGGACATAATAAGGATACGCAAAGAGGGCTTCCCGGTGCACATGCCTTTTCACGATTTTGTCGCGCGCTATCGATGCCTCGAAAACACCGGAAATCACGGTGGCAAACTACCCGAAAACGACAGAGACGCCGTCAGGTGCTTGATCGCTCGACAGGGCATACCCGAGACCGAATGGCAAATCGGCAAAACCAAAGTCTTTCTTCGCAGTTACGTTCATGAACCTCTCGAGGACACAAGGAACCAAATGGTCACGAGAAACGCGATCCTCATACAGAAAGTGTGGCGGGCGTTCAGAGTCAGGAAAGGTTAGTTTCAGCTATGATTCAACGGTTTATTGTGTCAAGTAACTGTTGGCCAAGTCTGATTCTACCAAAATTAATCATCTCTTATATTTTCAAGAATTTTTACGATCTTTTTAATCCAGCCGATATAAATTCAATGTAATTCGAATAAAACTCCAATCTCCCCATTTTATCCCGTATGCGAGACAGGGCATTGGAGACAAGATGAAATTAATATAGGTTGCATAAATGACTCATCTTTTTCCTAGTTATTACTTAATTACAGAAATAATACACTGTATGTAACGTCATAATTATGTCAAAGTTGGAAAAAACGAGAATATGCTAATTTCGGCCGACTGAACGATTAACGATTCAATATTGAATCAATATACGATTTTACGATATTAGTATCCGTAATTGCTTTTGACTTATGATCGACTGACAAATTATTTTTAAGACACAAAAGTGTCGTTTTTACATGCAGCTTGTGAAAGAAACCAAATATCAGATTAGTTTTCTTTTCTTTAAACACTCGAAAATCTCATTTTCAGATACGATTTGAGAAACAATGAAATATCCGTTCAACTTGCGTTTTTTATTCTTCCGTGTTGAAGTTGTTTTAAAAACGCGTACATTTTGTAAAGAAACCAAATGGCTGATCAATTTGAGACTTACACGACACTTAAAAATCTCATTTTCAAATATCGTTCGTAAAGGAATTAAATATTCGGTCAATTCGCGTTTTTTTTTTGCAAAGACTCGAAAAATTCCTTTTCAATTGCGATTTTTAAAGAAATACCGATCGATTTGCGTTTTTTTGGCCGTTAGTATTCAGGAAGTATTCAAGAAAATGCGAAAAACGGTTAAAGCATCATCAATTGTCTTCGCTTGAGTAACTTACGAAGATTTTCTTCGTGTTTTCGATGTATACGGTTGTTTTCACACGAGTCTTGTTCCAACAGAATATCGGCGCGTGAGAGAGGCCGCGCTGAAGGTTCAACACGCTTATCGAGGCTGGAAGCTTCGTATAATGTTCATAAGAAAACGACGCGCCGCGATCGTGATACAGTCTCATCTGCGTGGCGTATTCGCTCGGGAAGTCGCAGCAGCGTTGCGCGAGATGCGTCGGGTCGACGAGGAGATGCGAAAACGCGAAAGAATGGAGGAGGAACGAAGACTGATGGAGGACAAGAAAGCGATCGAGGATAGTCAGAGGTACGGAGTCGCGACGATCTGTATCATCTTTTTTTGTTTGTTTTCCTTTCGAAAAATTCCTATTTCATCCCACGTACGTGATACTTTCGCCGGATATCGTTTACGCGACGATGAGACGTTGACGCGCGACGACCTGTCGCTCGTGAGACTAAACGGGAATTTCGTTTGTCTTGTAGCGCGCAGTACAACGGTATTGTCGGAATGGAAGCTGGGTAAGTTGTCCGGATAAGTTGTAACGACATTCCGGTACTATAAAAAAATAAACAAAAAAAGTAATAAAACGTGAGGAAAAGGTTCGATCACGCTTACCGCCCTAAACTTCACGCCGATCGATAGTCTCCCAAAACTTTAAATCCGCCACAATGCTCGCCTCGCTTCTATACGTGTTCGAGTATTTTGGAGCACTCAGCATGCTTGCTTGCTTGGAGAAACAAAAAAAAACGCTCTTTCACGGATACCACGAATTCCAAGTGCACGTAATTAGAACCCTTGGATCGTGGAGATTTCATTTCAAGTCTATTTACGCCAACGATCGCATTGTAACGACGATTCGATGATAAAAGAATGTCTTTTGTGCTGCTCGAGCAAAGTTTTAAACGGTATTCAATTGAGGAACTTCAAAAGTTCCGTAGAAACCCCCCCCTAGTACGAAAGCTACTCGAACTCTTCGAATTGTTCTGAAGACGACCGGATTGTTTATTGTCCAATTTAATGTTGTTTGATGATAGCGATAATTCATGAAATGTAATTATTATTCCAGCTTCAGTCATGGCTCGACAATGTGTTGTAAACTCGTTAAAATGTCCCGCGGTGGAATATCTGTCAACGATCGTATGCGTGCTTCAAAATATCTGTAACCTGAAGTATCCTTGTTTCGGAGAATCGAAATCCAAGCAAACGAACCGTCCCAAACGAAGAAACCCTACCAACGAGTGAACGATGAAACAATGGTTGCGTTTGGACCAGCGAAATATCTTGAAATGTACAGACGCAATGTCGCCGGATTATTTCGAACGGATATTTTGTCGCGGGGCATTTACACACGAGTGAAAAAAGATTTGACCATTAAATACTACCAAGTATCGATAAATTATCGGGGATGTCATTTTTGTTGCTTTCCACACAAATCACAAGTGAAATATCGATTTTACATACGTACCCGCAAATATCGCCTGTGTTTTCTCACATTTTTTTCTGCCGGTTATAATTACCGAACACGTTGAACTCCCAAACATCGTTAGACTGCCAAGCTTAAACCACGTTGATCATCCTCAAAACTGACTAGATACGAATTCGATAATTTACAGAAAGGCCCAAGAGGAGATCGCAGCGCTCTCGCAAATGGCCGAGACTCTCAACTCAAAGATGGCTACCACGGAATTGCAATCGGTTGATTTGGACAATCTTTTCTCATTCCTGTCGGACGTACAGTCGACAAAGAGCAATCAGATAATCGAGGAAATAGGCGAGCGTATGGACGAGCTCGTGGAGGATCTCGACGCTGAATTGGAAACCGTTATACAACTGGAAATGGAGATGAACGCAAGAACGGACTCGAAGCTTAATTCGCCGGACGGGGGGTTAGCGACGAGAAACGGTACGACGAGCAAGCTCGGACAACCGAGTTTACCGGAACCTACTGGACCACCACCACCACCACCGCCACCGCCTTTGCCTCAAGTAACGAACGGCGATTCCACCACCGATAATAGCGAGCCCATTTACGAATCGGTTTTGCCCCGCGAGGAAAACGGACCCAGCAGCCCCATTATGATAAACGGCAATTCCGGACCATTGGCCAACGGGGAAACGTGCGGTTCACCACCTCCAGTTCCGACCAGCAAAATCATTAAGGAAACGTCGGTCGGCAGTCCTCCATCAAGACCGGAATCCCGCAATTCCAATGTTCATCATGCGAATCATCATATGAACATCGCGCTTCTGCCGCAACAAAACGGCCATGATGTAACGCCCCACGGAGGAATCGTCACGCAGCAACCGCAGCAACAACTTACCACCCCGACCTCCCAGCAACAACCGGCCGAACGCGAACAGCGTCGAAAATTCCGCGTCGAACGAAAGCTCCAAGAACTCGAGGATAAGAAAGAGATTCCCGAACCGGAAGCCACCTATCATGATATCGTTGAATTTGCACAGAATTACTTCAATAGCCACGAGAAGTCGCCCGAGGGAACGATAATGGCGACACTCACGAGAAAATCACGCGGCAAGAGTATCGAGTTTATACCGAAATACGAAATGGTCACGTATTACAAAGGCTCGAGTATACCGAATTCCCATATTCACATGTACGATCCGGATAACGTAAATCTTGCGTGTTCAACTTTTAGGGTAAGTGCCATTTCATTCGGTAAATCAAAATGCACCCAAAACAAACCCATAAGTTTCGTCGCAACTTTCAGCTTATTATTTTTCCACTTTATCTCGAAAACGTTTGGAAACGTCTGTTGAAAGTTTTGGCGAATAAAAGCATTCACAAACAATTCTATTTATATTTCGGAAACAGTAGTAACATGATAAAATCTCTGATAAAATCATTATTTTTTAACGACTGACTACAAATTTGAAAATAACAATTACTTTTCTTCGTTTTTATCGATTTCTAGTTTCTCATCGTTGGTACATTATTCATTTAGCGAGTTCGTAAATCCATTTTTTCAGGATCTGTGCAAATATCTACGTGGCGAGATGAAATTGGAGATGGAAATAGCGACGATTCAAACGATAATAGGCTACGGTATAGAGCGCGAGGAGCTTCGCGACGAGATCCTCGTACAGTGCATGCGCCAAGCTACGAACAACCCCAACGTGGAATGGGCCGAGCGAGTTTGGCTATTGCTGTGCTTAGCCATCGTCGCTTTTCAGCCGAGCAAACTTCTCTACAAGTACTTCGTGTCATTCCTAAAGAAGAATCTTGCGCTCGAGGGCAAATTGCGCCAGTACGTGCAGTGGTGCGTCGACAATTGTAAAAACATGAAAGTCTCGTGCAGACAGTATCCACCGTCGACGGTGGAGATCGCGGCGATGCGAAGGCTCGGCACGATCGTTTGCAGATTCTTCTTCCTCGATGGCAGAACGAAAGCCATCGATGTTCATCCAACGGACACAGCGGCTGACGCGGCGGCGAAATTGGCCGAGAAACTGGGACTCAGATCATTAGAAGGATGGGCCATTTATCAGAGCAGACCGGACGGCGAGGAACACGTTAGAGCTCACGATTATTTGTACGACGTCATAGCCGCTTGGGAAGTGTGAGTTTTCCGCTATGAACATTCGAAGAGTTTGTTTCTTCGATTCTCGCGATTGTTTTCGTTTTCGATATTTGACGCGACCGGTCGATTGACCATTTCCAGTAAGCAGTGCAAGCTCAATACGTCTCAGTCAAGCTTCTCAACCCTCAGGCGGGGCAATAACACAACCCTGGGTAGCGGTGACAATCGCTTCGTCTTCAAGCGACGATTGTTCCGCAATACACGAGAGCTGTCTCAGGATCCGGTCGAAGTCAATATGCTCTACTCTCAGGCTGTCTACAACGTCGTCAAGGTACGAAATGTTTTCGGTATGTCGTTGCCTCCTGACGGAGATAACGTTCTACCGCGTTAGAAGAGAAAGCCTGCAAATCGAAAGTTACGATCCGATACAATTTACAAATCCGACACTGCACATTGCGCAAGCGATGATACGATCTTCGTGCGTCCATTTTCAAATCCAACATCAACATTTTTCCATTGAACGCGTTTTCGACTCATGATTAAAGTGATTCTGATTCAAATAAATTTACACGCGAAAATAACATTTCAATTACTTACCGGAATAATAAACATTGGCGAAACAAAGATACTACTGACTGCAAATTTTTGTTTTCCAGTGCGACGATTTTCCAGTGTCGGAGAAGGTGGCATTACAATTGGCAGGTCTGCAGGCTCAGGTCTCCCTGGGAGATCCTAAAGACAACGACCGTTTGGATTATTACAGCGAGGTTGACAGTTTCTTGCCGTATCGCATAAGTCGAGCTCGCGGTGATGACGTTTGGGTTCCGATAATAGCGCAAGCGCACAAGCAATACGGTGCAGGTCGTTCGGAACTTACCGCAAAAGTGCTGTACCTCTCATGCGTGATGCAATATCCGCTCTACGGTACGACAATGTTCAACGTGACCTATCGTGGTTATTGGTCGTACGGGAATCAATTGATACTTGGTATAAACGCGGATGGTTTGATGCTGATAAAGCCGGACGACAAATTTGTGCTTTCGGAGTATCGTTATCAGGACGTCGAGAGTATAATGCTGGATCCAAGCGATTCCTTCATAACGCTCTCCCTTCTTCGCCACAATCCGGACAGTTCGCACAAGTGCTTTGTATTCGAGACACCGCAGAAGAACGAAATCGGTAGTCTCATAGTGAGCTATTGTCCGGCACTCGCCGGTTGGATAACCGAGAACGAGGCACCAACGAAGAAGATCAAAGGCATCACGAACGAGGATCGCGTTCGTCTTTATCACAATCTCGTAAACTGCCGTCGAGTCCTCGTCGATTCGGAAGCCCTCAGAAAACCACAAGACTCAGGCGGTGGCTTTTTGCGCAACACGTTGAGACGATTGTCGAAGCATAGAATCGAGAAGCTACGACAGGAGCATGGAAGCTCCACCGACCATGGCGAAACTTACAAAGGCTTCCCCCACGTTTACTGGGCGTTCAGCAGACAAACGATACCACAGAGTCTCACCAAATTACCCGACGCCGAGGAGCAAATAGCCCTCAGTGTTTTTCAACTGATTCTTACGTACGCCGGTCTCGGACAGAACGGTGACACCGTCCGTCGCGTCGAGGACGAACACGTCAATCTCATACAAACCGTTATGGAAAGATGCATGAGAAAAGAGAATTTACTCGGCGAGCTCTATCTTCAACTGATCAAACAGACCACCGATCATCCCGATCCGAACAGCCGGGTCAATCTTCGACACTGGGCTCTCCTCTCACTCGCTTGCTCGGTCATACTTCCGCCCCAAAAGATTATACGGAAATACCTCATAGCCCATTTGAAACGGTGCGCGAGTGACTACGTCACTGAGGAGGGCAAGTACGCGAGATTCGCGGAAAAATGTTTGACCAAGACCCAAGGAACGAGGCGACGTCAGTGGCCACCCAGCCGTGAAGAGATCATGTGTACCATCAATCGAAGACCCATTTACGCCAGATTTCACTTTATGGACGGTCAGTATCACGCCGTCGAGTTTCATCCCTCCGCGACTGCCAGGGATGTCATGGAAATTATAAAGGCCAAAATTGGGCTTGAAGAAACGGCGATGGGTGAGTTAAATCTCGCAAGCTTTTATCTTCTTTCGGACCTTCCGTTTCGCGTCTTCAAACGCTTTTGTTTTTGGGATTTTTAACGTTTCATTGAAAAACGGCGTTTCGGGATATTCCAAAACGTCGGAATATGACGTTTCAGACACGTCTATAATTTCATGTCCTCCGTGTGATCGTCACTGGAAAGCGCCCGGCACTCTCACTCTTTGAACAGCCAGTGCAAATTGATTTTTGTATATTGAATGAGCATGTGTATTCGTTTTTTCAATCATTCCAAAGGATACGCCATATACGAGGTGCTCGGCTCGACTGAACGTTCCCTTGTGCCCGAGGAAAAGATTGCCGATGTAATGTCGAAGTGGGAGCGCTACAGAACGGCCACTGTCACCCAACAGAGCCAGCAAACACAGAGAAAGCACGGTCATCACTTGTTCCTCTTCAAGAAACATCTGTTCCTCGATCAATATATGAATCTCGACGATCCAGTCGAGAAGGAACTTTTGTATCATCAAGTACTTCATGACTTGCGAGCGGATAGGTTCCCTATAACCGAGAAAGAAGCTGTGAGTTAACGGAGAGTCGCTAAAACACTCGCATAATATCATTACGTTAAGAGACATTGGATGGTCTCAATTTTATCCTAATAGTGCACAAATATTATCGACAAATTTTATATCAATGATGATACTAACCTGGACGTTAATTTTCCCGTTTCAGATGATGCTTACTGCGCTCCAGGCGCAATTAGAACTCGGTGATTGCGAGGAGGGACCAATGCCACAGGAGTATCGAACTATATCTAGTCACTGCCTACCTTCGAGGCTCGTACCGAACGTATGCCTCGACGGTGTCCTCCAACATCACCAATCGTTGCGTGGTATGACGCCACCAGAGGCCAAGAAAGCCTTCCTCAATCTTATACAATCTTGGCCTCTTCACAGAGCTACGATATTCGATGTTATGCAATCATTCACATCAAACTGGCCGAGAGTCCTGTGGCTAGCTGTCGATCAACAGGGACTCCATTTGCTCGAGCATCGATCTCGCAACGCTTTGTGCACTTACGAGTACAGCAGTATATTAAGTTACAGTCCCGCGCTCAGTTGCCTCATGATCATCACCGGCACGGATAAAAAGCAGAGCAAAGTCATCTTGACCACGTCTCAGGTAGTCTTGCCATGAGTTTTAGCTTGTCCAGCTTCGAATGAAAGGAAATAGTAGATCGTATATGACCAAACCATATTTTTAAAAGTACTTGATTTCGTATTAGAGTTCTCTAGGATCCTGAACGCGTATAGAAATGAAAAATCAGATATCCATAATAGCAAATCTTCTTTATCGAAGCTCAATTGAAAACAATATTTGATTTCAATTATGTTATTTGACGAAGGCATTCGAAAATCGTTGATTAAGGAATTTAACTGGAACTACACGATACCCCAAATACCCGACAACTTTCGACCACCATAACTGTTGTCTTCGTATACACCATCGCTTTTTTATCGTCAAATACTTCCTTATCAAAATTCCACACTGTTCAACGAATATTGTTCGATTATCTCTTACCAAATCGTCATCTTACGTTTCCCCATAGGCCTGCCAAATAGCGAATTTGATTCGCGAGTACACGGAAGTACTGCAATCACCGCCGGAAGTGCCCAAGAGAGACTCGACGATCGTCCAGCAAATGAATCAACATCAGCAACCACCGGCTAATATAATATCCGCTCAGCAGGGCGGTCCACGCAAGTCACGACCAGCTTCGGTGCTCCATCGAGGAGCCCCCGTGATACAATCTCAAGCTAGTTAAGAAAAACACGAGAAAATCAAGGGAGACGCAAAAACCGCGTTGCCCGATCGAAACAAAAACCAAAGGGGTCTTTTTTCGGCGAGACTGATTCGATTCTCACCGATGATGGCCTATATTCATATATACACAAAAATACATGCATACATACATATATATTTATACGAATATATGTATATGTGTATGTATGCGCGTGTATGGATCGGACGAATTGTCGAGAGGCTATTGTGAGCGTAGCGTAACATGCATAGGTTCTTAGCCTAGGTACTTCTTTCTTCCAGTATTTATTGTAAGTAATGAAAAGTAACAGTAGCTTCTAGATATTTCGAATTTCGCGTTAATGTCTCGCGAAATCTTTGCAAGAGGTAGTTCGGCGAAAAAGAAAACAAACAAACAAGTAAACAATATCGACTAACCAAAAAACCAAACTGCCATAGGATTTTACGCCCGCGAAGGACACCAACGGACTCAAATGATTTTAGATAAATACCGACGAGATATACCTATATGTCGTAACGTGGAACCAAAGCCGATGCTTTTTCTCTCCTTTCTGTAATTGTTATTATCAAAGTAACCAATTGACTCGTTGAACTAATCGGTCTTGCTGTAGCTGGTCGAGGACGCAACCAGCCGGAAACGTGGACACACGTTACTTCTGATGTTTTTTTTTACGTATTACACATTAAGAAATTTAAAAAAAAAAACAAGACTTACCCTCCGAAATAAACATACCGAAACATCAGCGCCGGTGTGCCATATCAGTCGATGATTTACGACTCACGGATGCACATACAGATATACATATATATATATATATATACATATACACAAATATATTAACAGTCGGGATCCAAAAATACAGTTTTTTTAGAATATTCAAATTTTGTAGAATTCGATTCCGTGTTTCGCGATCTATCAATACGCGGTAGAGTTCTTTTTCTCAAATTCAAGCGGATGAATACCGTGATTGACCGTACTTGGTTGACGGTTCGATTTTTATATCATTCCATCTAATTACACTTCGTTAATCGGCAAATATTTTTCAAAAGATTTCAGCGGGACTTTTTCGTTCGATTAGACAAGTATTCGTAGAGTTTAATTAACATTGAAATAAACTTATGAGGAAGAGAGTTAAAAATAAAAAAACGAAATAATGTGTCACCGTCGCAATAAAAGACGCGGGCTACTTAATTTCGGTTTTCCGGTTAAATTATTGGAACCCTCAAAGGATGAAAGTTTATGTCTAATTTACGAAAAGTCCTTGCTGTCGAATTTATCATTCGTAGATGATTTTTCACTGTAAAACAGCGAACTACATCTCCTTACTACATTGGACCATTTTTGCAAAAAAGAAGAGTTGTACTAATATACGACAAATCTGAGGAGTGTGAATCGGATTAGCTGGCATAAAAAAAGTTGCATTTAAAGACGTTGGTGAGAACCGGTATGTCAAGGGTGTGCATACATTTTACCACGTTGCTTGTTATCCGCTCTTGTAAGCAGGTAAAGAAAAGGAAAAAGAAACGAAGACCCCTCGAGTGTAGTAGCTTCGAACGAAACCGAATGCGATAAAGCGTTTCTCATCGCGTTCCAGTGAACGTACGCCTTGTACTTTGGAGTGTTACATTTGTTTATTTATGTTTTCAGCAGTGTTTCATTTCAAGTTTACAAGTAGATCGGAATAAAAATATAGCTCTTGATAATGTAGTGTTGAAAAGGCGCGCGTAATGCTGGACGCGTGCGTACGAGCAAGCCGTGAACACTGGATGGTTGAGATTGTAAGGAGATGAACGAAGCTCACGTATAAACGATATACGGTGATTGTAAATGTTTTTACATGAAATTTAATGGAATTGTCGCGTAAATTTGCATTGTGGCGCCTGATGAGATTTGAGTTTGGTTCTAAGAGGAGAGGCGTTTCGAAAAAACAAGACGGGAACGTAAAAATGGAACACTCGGATATACGCGTGCGAATATATACACTCGCATGTGTACAAACAAACGTAGTTAAAAAAGATCGACATTTTATTTAAAAATCTCGTATTCAGTAGTTCGAGTGAGGGGAAATAAAAGGTCTGGTAAAATGTGAGCCCTTCGTTTAGAGATGCCACGCAATATTGTATTCTCCCGAGCAACAGCCAAAAGAAAACTAAAAAATTGTGATGAAGTACTTCATTACTAATATTTATTAGTGCTGAAGACTCATATTTTATCGGGATTCTTATTTCACCCCGGTGAAACTATCGAATAGAAAACACTTTTAAAAAATGTCCATTTTCTTTTAACCTCGCATAATACAGCCATACGCATCGACGCATGTATACCTTAACGGAAGGTCGCAATTCGCTGTAATCGAGAATCTCGGCAATTGGATATCGAGAAGTATCCCCAAAGATTCGTAATTTTCATTTGCGACGGGTATATCAAGTCTCCCATCTCCATGCGATATTGAATACGCGGGAGAGAAAGAGAACGAACGACCGCTTAGTTTTTAGGACGCGTAAGGGCCTTAAACTGAATTTTCCAATGGAACGAGAGTACTGTTAGATAGCTAGAAAAAAAAAAGATAAACGAAAACGGAACACGAAGGTGGAAGAAGACATTTTGCAACATCCGGAAATTCAATTATTCCCGTACTTCACGTCCAATAAAATATTGAACTTTGTCGCGGCTTCCTCGTGTGTACATACATCATTTAAATTAATCGGGATTCCGTCGTATTACGCTGCAAGTTCCTTACTGGGATCGTTAAAAAAATTATTATCTAAAATCGTTGATTGTCCAAGAATGGAAGAAAGAATCAACGATCGAGTGGATAGAAGAATTCTTCATGCAACAGCAGAAGTGTGAAAAACATGTTTTCGCTCTTGGACGTTTACCCGTCGGTGACGCCCATATCGAATTCTTCGTCGTGGTATGCTCGGCATATTTGACATAACAAATACGTTGATTGCTCCGTTCGTTTCGCCTATATTCGTTAGCAATTACGATGTGTTTCCTTCTTTACCTCTTTTCTGAATCGACGAGTGCTGACAGACAGACTGTGATCCGTGTTGTTTGATCCGTGTGCCCTTATTGAATCTTCTGGTAAGGAAGTTGAACGAGTGCTTGTCGCGTGAATGCAATGAAATTAAGTGCGAACGACAATTGTTTATGGGCGCGTGTATATGAACGCGGGTGAATCAACGGAACAAGATGGACACTTGTGCGCGAGAGAGAGAAAGAGAGAATAGATCATCTCGAGCGATGTTTTTTTTTTTTTTGCGAAATGTTGCGTGAAAAAGTGCGCCGGGACACGCGGTCGCATAATCCTGCGTAAGTTATGCGTCGTACGTACGTAGTTTTAGTCTAAATAAATTATTGGTTGAACCGTGTTATTGATTTATATGAAATCGAAAGAAGAGTGAAAAAACACAACGTAAAAATAACGGAATGCTCTGTATATAGATGTATACATATACACGATACCATATTATTATACAAATAAACGAGAGAAATACAAAAAATGCGACCGCTCGACTTGTACTTTTGCGTTCAGCACTGTTGAATAACGGACAACGATTACTTTTTGCTCAGTTTTGTCTTTTTAGGAATCCCATGGTAATACGATTTTTACCGACCGGGCGTGTGAGACGTGTATGCAATATATAGTGCGGGAAACTGACAGCAGCGCCGTCAACCAGAACACTTGACAGAAAAATGTTTATCGACAGAGCACAGGATGGAGTTCGAACTCTTGCGTATTGTAGCCAGTGCAGCCAGTCGCGTGTAAAGCTTACCCCCTCTCTCGGGTCTTACACACCGATCACACAATGAAAGAAGCGCCTGTTCGTGAGCGTTGTGGACTCCATGATATATGTAGCATATATATATATATATATATACGTATTATCGAAAGGCCAGTGGAGGAACGCTTCCCGCGCTTCTTTGTTACCGGATACGTGATGAATTAGGAACAAACATTCGCAGTGTTTGCCGCGTTTATTATTCTCGTTTGCAATTCTTAAATATACATACAAATGACAATAATTAAATTACATGCAACATGTATGTAAAGTCTATGGTACTCGAAGGATTTAAATCATACGGAAAAAGGATAGAGATTAATGGTTTCGATAAAGAATTCAATGCGGTTACCGGTTTTAATGGTACTGGAAAATCCAACATCCTCGATGCGATATGTTTCGTCCTTGGCATTACGAATCTTGGACAGGTACGTATTAACAGTAATACAATAAAACACAAAAATATCGTGGCTACAATTAAACATTCTCGTTTCGTATACTTCACGATTCTTTTTTGACCGAAAACGTACAAAAGCATACAAGATTTTGAGTAAACAACTGGGTGTAGCACGTAAAATAAATCGCGGCAGAAGTTTACGGTAATCTGAACAAGCAATAAAGTCCAAATATTATTTTCTATTTATCCATGCAGATTCGAGCCACATCCCTCCAGGAACTTGTGTACAAATCTGGTCAAGCCGGTATAAAAAAAGCCAGTGTAACCATAACCTTCGACAATCAGGACAGAGCCTCGTCACCACCTGGATACGAGGATTACAAGGAGATAACGGTGACACGTCAGATAGTCATAGACGGAAAGAATAAATACATGATCAATGGCTCTAATGTGCCAAACAAAAGAGTCCAAGATATGTTCTGCTCTGTTCAATTGAACGTCAATAATCCTCACTTCTTGATAATGCAAGGAAGAATAACCAAGGTTTTAAACATGAAGCCAATGGAAATTCTATCTATGATCGAAGAAGCTGCAGGCACAAAAATGTACGAGACTAAAAAACAGGCGGCACTTGTCACCATTAAGAAAAAAGACAACAAGCTTAAAGAGATTACTGATGTATGTAAAAAAATCCCATTTTCTCACTTACCACTATATTCAGACTTGCCAATAAATAGCAAATTCTGATTTCCGGAGTAGATTTTGACTGAGGAGATTGGCCCGAAACTAGCAAAGCTAAAAGAGGAGAGAACACAGTTTGTGGAGTTCCAAAGAGTCGAACGTGAACTGGAACATTGTAGAAGAATCGCAGTGGCTTGGAAGTATCTCAAGGCCTTGAAGAACAGCGAACAAGCGGAAAAAGATGTGGAAGCGGTGAAGATGCAAATAGAAGAGAAGAAGCAAACAATCGTAGAAGGAACAGATGAGATTGCATCCATCAACGAGAAATTGGAAGAGGTCGTGAGAAAGCGGGAAGCAGTGAGTATGAAATTGATCCGGCGAACAAACTCCTCTGGGATTAAATACTTATTACATAAAAACGTGTCCATTTTTTAGGAGAAAGGTGACAAGTTGGCAGCTGCGGAGCGATCGTTGAAAGACGTAGAAAAACGCGAAAACAAATTGCTAGCCGAAATTAACAGCAACTCCGAGAGTATAAAGGCCGAAAAAAAGGAGATAGAACAGCTAAAATCCAATTCTGTCGAGGACGGAAATGTTCTTGCAGAGAAAGAAAGGGAATTGGAAAATTTTGGTGGTTTGTTCAAGAGATTGAAAGAACAAGATGCGATTGATACAGCTGCGGTTGCAGCGGCTCAGGAACGCTACCAGAAAATAAGTGCCGGACTGTTGGAAAGCGATAGCGGTGATAACGCGACTTTGGAACAACAGGTGATAAATGCCAAGCACTCCGCGATCGAAGCTCAAACCGAAATAAAACAGTGCGAGATGGGTATGCAACACATTAAGCAACAATTGGTCAACAAGGAAAAAGAGTTGCAAAGCACGAATAACGAATATCGCCATGACCTCGGCGCTCTGGAGAGTAAAGAGAAGGAATTAAAAAACCTCGAGAATGAGTTGAACAACATCAATTACGAGGACGGTTCCCTTGAAGAGTTACGAGATCAGAAACGAGCCTTGACCGCTGAAATACATAAATTGCGGGAGCAGATCGATCAATTCGAGTCGCGATATCCTCAGCTACGTTTCGATTACAGAGATCCGGAGCCCGGTTTTCGTAGAGAGTCGGTCAAGGGGCTTGTTTGCAAGCTTATTACGTTAAAAGAGATGAGCGCAGCTTATGCGTTGGACGTTGCTGCCGGAGGAAAGGTATAATATTTTTTACTCTTAAACCGCTGCTATGAATACAATGAATACGGAATACATGACCACTCTCATACAATGACTCAAGCTGATTGGGTTTTTATTTTATTTTAAACCACATCCCAGAATCATATCTTTTTTTGGGGACTTGACAGTATTTCCTCGTATCTGAATATTACTACTATTTCAATGTGTTGAACGTTTGGCAGCTTTACAACGTAATAGTGGATACAGAAAATACGAGCAAGGCCTTGCTCCAACGGGGTCAACTGCAACGACGCGTCACAATCATTCCACTAAATAAAATCGATGGCAGATCAATCGATAAAAGAACAGTCGAGCTGGCCGAAAGACTCGTCGGGAACGAAAACGTCAAACCGGCGCTTGTGCTTATCGAATTCCCCGAGGAAACACGCAGGGCGATCACGTGGGTTTTCGGACAAGTATTTATCGTCAAAGACATGGAGTCCGCGAAAAAAGTCGCGTTCCACGATGGAATTCAAAAGAAATGCGTCACGATCGAGGGTGACGTGTTCGATCCGTCCGGTATTCTATCGGGCGGTGCTCAGGCGAAAGGGGGCTCGGTGCTTATAAAAATTGAAGAATTGAATGCCAGCCAGAAAGCGTTGTCTGAGAAAGAACGAAAGTTGCGCGAGATCGATCAACAGATCGCACAAATCGCACGTACAGCTGAGAAATACGCAGCTCTCAAACAGAAATTCGATTTGTTGAGCCACGAAGTTAACGCTCTCAGGCAGAGAGTACAACAAACCACGCATCACAAAATGAAAGAGGAGGTAAGTGATCGGAAATGAATGAAAAATATTGAAACATTGTGCTTCCTTGCAGTTTTAGTGTTTATGCAAAAAAAATTAACTTAATTGTTCATTAACTTGTAAGGGATTAGGTATCGAACTGATATTTGTCACATGGTTCATCCGCCTGAAATTTTGTACAGAAATATCGTAATTTGCAGAACATATGCAGATGGTTTAAAAAAAATCATCTGCATATGTTAATATAGAAAAAAAAGTGAATGTATTGTCGAATCCATTGAGTGTATGTTTTTTGTGAATGACTGATTGAGATTTTTTTTCCAGGTTGACGGTTTGAAGGCGAGAATGCAAGAATTAAAAGAAAAGATGGCCGCGGCCCGTATAACCGACAAAGAAAGTACTAAACGTTACAAGGAGCTGGAGTTTCAATTAAAAGATGCGGCGAACATTCGCGAGAAGCAGATGAAAGACGCGGAGAATCAAGTAAAAGTATTGCAGGAGAAGTCTGAGAAGAGCCGACGGGAGTGGAAGAAGCGCGAGGAAGAGGCCGAAACTTTGGATCTCGAGATTGCCGATTTACGAAAGGCGATTGAAATAGGAAACGCCGAATTCGCCAAGGCTGAAGAAAGGCTAGCTACCCTTGAAGAAAAGTCGAAAAGTCTTCAGACCGAGTTGAAGGAGGTGAAGAAAAAAGTCACGGAATTACAGAATGCCGTAAAGTTGCAAAAAGATATAATACATCAGCAAAATAAAGAGGTGCAAAAGTATACCGCTAAGAAGGACGAAATTCTGAAGCAAAATACGGAGCTCTCGTTGGAAATCCAAAAGTTGACTCACGAAATAAATTCAATAAAGAACATCGCAACACAGTGCAAACAAAAGTTGGCCGAATTGATGAAAAAGTACGAGTGGATCGAGCAGGATAAAGGATATTTTGGGAAAGCAGGTCGGTTTCATGAAATCGCTGTTATCCGTTCTGTACTTATCCGTTCTGTCGGGCTGATCCGCAACAACAAATTTGTACTTGCAGGTGGCATTTACGACTTCGAAGCAAATGATCCCGAAGAAGTGACTCGAAAGATGCACCAGTTGGAAAGCGTTCGAGAAAGATTGATGCGCAACGTCAATGCCAGAGCCATGAATCTACTGAACAAAGAGGAAGAACAGTATAATGAGATGTTGAAGAAGAAGAGGATCGTTGAGGCCGATAGACTTAAGATCCTTGACACTATCGATACTCTTGACGCGAAGAAAAAGGAAACGTTGCTTCTAGCTTGGGAACAGGTAATATTGTTGACTCCCTTCGGAACACTTTAATGGAAGTGAAACACCCGTTAAACTTAAAAAGAATGGATAAAATAATGATATGATGGATGAAGACGCAAAATGAACTAACATTTTCCGTTTATGCTTAGGTAAACAAGGATTTCGGATCGATATTCAGTTCGTTATTGCCGGGTGCGAATGCTAAACTGCAGCCGCCTGCGAATCAGACGGTTCTGGATGGCCTGGAGGTCAAAGTTGGATTTGCCGGAACCTACAAAGAATCACTCAGCGAACTTTCCGGTGGCCAAAGGTCGCTCGTAGCGTTGTCGCTGATCTTGGCCATGTTGCTCTTCAAACCCGCGCCTCTTTACATCCTAGACGAGGTCGACGCTGCCCTTGATCTTTCGCATACAGAAAATATCGGAGCCATGCTAAAGAGACACTTCAAACATTCGCAATTTATAGTTGTATCTCTAAAAGACGGCATGTTCAATAACGCCAATGTTCTCTTCAAAACCAAATTCGTAGATGGTATGTCGGCGATAACGAGAACGGAAAAAAAACGAGGTAATTAGTTTTTAATTGTCGAATCTTCGCAATAAGCTAAACTCTGTTAAAAGAATAATATAATTCGTATAAGATTTTAAAATATGATGCTCCTTTCTTAAACGGACATTCATTGCAGTGATGTCATTTTTTTTTCATATTGAAAATAAACGTTATATTGACAGTCTACCAATAATACCGCAAAATTTCGGAATAAAACGTTTATCGTTAAGTTCTACACGACGATCAATGTACATACAACTACATCATAAATAGGTACGCTGGACGAAATAAATAAATGAGAAGGTAGAACCTCGGTAACGTATCAATTGTCTCACTCGGGTTTTGGAACAATAATTCGCAAAAAAAACGTTTGGACACTTTGTAAAATATTAAATTATCTGCCGGTGATATCTGCGTGCGTGACGAATTTACACGTTAAGCAAGCCGAGCCAATCTATTTTTTCGAAGAACTGTAGCTGTTTGATTTCCGGAATAGTCGAACGTTCGCCAGGTTCGAATCTCAAGACCTGCGAAGAAATCAAATATATAAATCTATTCCAATGAACGAATGATTAAATAACCAATTATGTAATCATCATAGCTACAAGAGGATACGCACTTTTGTTAACAATGACTTAGCATTTGCGGATAGCTCGTTCGGGATGCTGATTATGGAATGTGAGTGGAATAGCCCAGGATGTCGTGACTGGAAAGGCTGCAACATAATGTTAGTAATTGCGCACGTGTAGAAGGTGAAACGAGTAAAGTTTCTTTTATAAACAAACTTATCATCATTTCATACGCTACGAGCAGCATAAACTCGATTAACTTTTTATACGGAAATTATCAACTATACAACGAAAACATGTAAAGAAGTATCAGATTCCTTGAGATCATAATAGATGAAAAAGCGCTAATATAATTTGAATGAAAGTAAAGCGTGTACGTACGATTCCGGTTAATAACTCGTACAATATAACTCCGAAGCTCCAAACGTCGGCCGCTGGTGTGGCCGGGACGACTGGTAAGTACATGCACAATTCCGGTGCGCTGTATGGTTTCTGATATCTCGATAGTTCGGGATTTTGCCGAGGCACAACGTAACTGAGAAGTACTCGAGCATTCTCATCAATGAGAAGATGGTCAGGTCTCAAATCTGACACCACGACGTCCTGTTGATGAAGAGCTTCCAGCGCTAAGAGGATTTGCGCGGCCCAAGATTTGAGAATGTTTTCCGGTATGCGCCACAATTCTTGCTCCATTTCAATACCGCTGTCCACCTCGTCATGGCACAATCTATCGGAGCCATTTTTCGCCTCGAACGGAGATCCATTGAGTCGACTCATATCTGTCATTTCACCCGTCGCTTCGTCAGCTTCGGGCGAAATTAATCTCGGCGAAATTGCTATTTTACCCACTGCATCGTGTAATCTATCCGACTCGCTGCTAAGATCCGTAAAACTATCGGTCGTCGACAGTTCGCTCGAATCACCGCTGCCCTCGACATTTTCACGATCGTCTATCTCCTTTTCATTTACGGACGCATCGTTTTCGTAAAGCAATCTTCCGGACTCGTTTAAACGAGTCGCGATCGAATTGCTCTTCTTTATCGTCGCGTCAACAGATTTCAACAATTGTTGCGCTTTCTCGAGTAACTTCATCGTCGGTATATCCTCGCTACGTGTTGATTTATCCACGAATTCCTCGTCCCCTGTTTGCGACGAATCTGGATCAATCGAACCATTGTCCTTTGCACTCTCTTGCGGTTCCTTGGGATCCAACGGCGACAAGGTTTTCCCGTTTTCGACGTTATCATCCCGTGATCGGTCGAGGCTAGTGTTCATCCGCCTTTCGGATTCCACGTGTATTACTGCCTCACAGCTCGTTGACCTTCCATGATTCCTTCTGCGAAATGATGCTCTCGAAGGAGGAATTGCGTACTCCGTTTTCAGAAAGTCCCACAATTTCCCGCCGCTGTAAGGTTAAACAATTCCTATAATTATTCGTGATAAGTGAACTGTTGAAGAGTTACACCAGAATGGAATTGAAATAGAGACGGTCTACTTTTTTACGAATTTTACATTCAGGATTGCAAGCTAAATCCCATGGCTGTGTTGATGTATATGTCGGGTCACTGTTCGATACTCTATCAATGGACATCGACGTGGTAATGAATTAATTGTGTGTTCAAGATCCATGAAGCCTCGTGGAGCGTAACAACAACCTCACCTGGCATATTGAAGGATCAGGAAGACAGTTGTTTCGGTTTGAACGCAGGCGTGCAATTGAACCATGTAAGGTACTCTGCCGCGTAAGATATATTTGCTTATGTCCTCTTGAACCCCTGCTAGCTTTTCGACGGTCTGTAATGTGATACATAATTATCAATATCGTCCTTTTTACATGTCTCCATTAAGAATCGTTGGAGACGTATAAAAAAGTATTTTCTTCGTTGCA
This sequence comes from Ophioninae sp. A BG-2022a, assembly GCA_030523105.1. Taxonomy (NCBI): domain Eukaryota; kingdom Metazoa; phylum Arthropoda; class Insecta; order Hymenoptera; family Ichneumonidae; species Ophioninae sp. A BG-2022a. The sequence goes on along the minus strand of JAPYZI010000398.1, from coordinate 30,156 downwards.
AACGTCAAGAGTATTTTTTTTGGTACGTTACCTTTATCACTCTCGTGGTATTTCGTTGAAGATCATTGACCAACATCGCCGATCCCATGACCCGGAGGACCTTGTAATATCTCAACTCACTCACGGGTTTACTTATCATGGAAATATTACAATTGAGGTGCCTATTGTAGAGTCTATCAGCACGTTCGGAATATTTGACTATTTTGTCCTTGATTGTTGCTGTTCGAACGATATCCGGATCTCTCACTACGCCTTGGCGGAGATTCGAGATACCGAGCTTGTACTGCATGAAAGCTTCTTCGTACTCTGCAATTGCTTCGTGCCTAAAACCCGCGCTCATGTGAGCCGCAGCGATTAAAATATACTGTCCCGTGTCTTGTTCGGTCTCTGTGAGATTCACGTCATCGCTCAATGTCACGGAAGTTTTGCAGAGCCTGCTGGATGAAGAGTCGTTTTTTCCATTCTCCATTAGCTTTTCAATGCTCAAAAATTGCTGCCAATTCATGTCCTCGCTTTTCTCTAGATTATTGTTGTTGCAAGAATAAGATTGCTTTTCCGCGTTTTCAATGGCACTCGAATGCAATGAATTTCCATTGACCATTGGCAATATTCGCTCATTCGCTGAATCACTCGTTTCGTTTTTCCGTTCGTTATGTTTGTTCAACGAATTTCTTGTCGCGCCTGGTAAATTTTCTGTTATCGTACTTTTATCGTCCTCGGATGTGTCGGAACTTATCGAACGAGAACAATCCCCACAACTCTCATCATTGTGACTAGTCTCGAAGAAGTTGACAAATATTTCGTTGCTAAAGAGTGAAGTGTGTCGGGCTATGAATTCCAAAAACTTTACCGCACACTCGCGTCTCTCCTCGATAACTTCAGCTTCGAAACGACCAAAAAACTTTGGCTTTGGAAAGGGCGGATAGGGCTCTTTGATGCGAAGCGTTCCATGTAATATCTTCAGGTCAGTGTGAAGCTTCTTGAAATCGTTATAACGCTTCCACACTGATACCTTGGACGCAGTGTCCGGTGATGATTTCAGAAAAATCTGAAATAGCACGCGACGGATGTCACATTAAGCGTTTTGACTTTTACCTTATTACTTTTCGAACCCACCAGAAAACATGCCGGTTATTCCTCTTGGAATTTTCTAGGATCCAGACAGAGAAAAGCAAAGAAAAAGCAAAATTGTAAATAAAGAAAAAAAATAAAGGAAAGGTTGAAAAGAGAAAATAAATATGCATGAGATTTGAAGCAGCTAGCTACAAATCTATCAATAAAATATAAGCCGTGCAGTAATCATGCCTGGATCTAATAGATCACCTTTTAAGAATACCATTGAACATTTTTTGGAAACAATAATAATAAGGTAAATTGTAATGAGTACAGGACAATTTGTTCTTAGTACTATATCAAGGACACTCAAGATATGCAAATCTCTAACGTACCATTGATGTTACTTTATAGATGGTGAAGCCTTTTTTATGTCGTGTTGTTTCATTAATCACAAAGCGTCTCACCCATTTGTCTTTCACCGGTGGCATTTCTAATGCATATTGAACCTATAAATTTCAAATTTCCGGAAAAGTAGGATCACAAAGATTGAGAGAAGCTCAAAAATTTGGTAGAGACTGCAAGGTTGACGGTTGACTGATCGTTACTACTTTCGTCGCAATCGTTCACAACAGAAAACTGTAATTTTGAGGTTATCAGACAACTCGGGGTGACATCGAAATTCCCTAGAACACTTGTCATTTCTAAGAACTAAGAGCTAAACGCTAGATATTCCTAGATTGCATTCAAGATTCGAACCGCGCATGAATTTTAGCGGAACTGGTGGTACCTCTAATTGATATCGATTAATGTTCGAATAATGAAAATGTCCAACGACGAAATTACGATGTTGTATTGAAAAAGATTTTGAAAACGTATGCATACAACCGCGATGTATTGTTCCAAAAAACAATCATAATCAAAGGAACCAAAATATTATGACGTTGTCTACAGAAAAATAGTTTCTTTTCAATGAAAACCACGGTTCCACAAATCGAGTTTTTTTAAACTATTGGCGCTCCAAGTGCAGCCAATTTTACCACTGTGTACGTACTCTAATAGTAAAATATAACGCACACTTTGCTCGACCAATCAACGATATCTCGAATAATTCGTTATTAAAATGCAATGAAATTAGACCTAATCAATTCTCGCCATACGAGGAAGTTGGTTAGTTCAACGGTTATCACGGTGTTACATTAAATATCAAAAAAACCTAATGAATCTGTATAATATACGGCGAAATTTTGAACGCTCGGCGATAAATAAATGCCACTAATGCAAAGTAAAGATATACCTGGAAACATAAGTGAAGATATAAGGAATTTACTTCCGAAGATTTAATCAGAGGTTTATTGATCTACGGTTGCCGTTTCCATTCGTTGTTTCTGCCGGCAATTTTCTCGTAACTAAAAAAGCGCGAGTCCACGTGTATCAGGGCTGGAAGTGATCAGGTGTCTTAGACGGCAGGGACGTAACAAAGGGTGGTCGCAACGTTTCATGCTTGAGAGACGATGCTCGCGCAGCCCCTTCGAACACGCGTTGTCCAATTTGCAATCTTTTATTCGTCAGTCCAAGAAGTATATCTATACAGAGAGACCACTTAGTTCGCTTTAAACACAAGGAGTTGAAATTGCGTGGGTCAGATCGTGGGAAAGAGTACTTGGTACTTCCGTAAAGGTCACCATGGTGACTCGTACACGGTTGTGCCAGGAATCGATTTGCCCGATGGCAGCTTGGCTGGGACGGAATTGCGGCCCGTTCAGTTATCAAACGGACAAGGTCTGTCCACGACTCTCGCGCTCGTAAACAAATAAGCGATACTTTGGAACGAACGGAAAAGTCTTTCGTATTATTGCCACAGAAAAAACGAAGCTCTGTTGCGGATGCCTTCAAGGTCACCACGATAATGGAAAAGCGGCGACGCGTTTGAAAAAAGAAAATGAACATTTCAAAGTTTTCTGAACTTCCCATAAAATCGACACAGGACGATCATTCTGGAATGAAATAGAAAACTATAAAAATAAAAAAATTCGCAATGTCCGAGCATCAGGGTTCGACTTTCGTGGATTCTTGCGTCAAAGTACCGGTCGATCCCTACAGCAGACAGCCCACTCCCCTTTACGAGCGACCACGAATAGCGGAAGGATTTTCGAAGCTAGCCTCGAGTGGTAAAGAACGCAGAATCAATTTCGCAGGACGAAACGAAAACGTTTGCGATGACACCAGTCCCTCGACTGGCTCGCTGGAAAATCTTCTCCAATTCCTCGAAAGCATACCCGACTACGACGAGATTCATCATCTCTCGAACGAACAGTTCAAACGTAAACTTGATTATCTCAAGAGGAAGCAAAGGCTCTTGCTGAATAACTTGCAAAATTGTTTGGGTCAGGAAAAGGATACGAGTAAGAGCGAAAAAACGAGTGACGTCGTGCATTCGCGTCCGCTCAGTGCGACTCGACCAATTTCGAATAAAACAAACGCCAAACAAACGCGGACACCTGAGCCTGATCTCGAACTCAGGGGCAGAAAATGCTACCTCGAGGACTCGAGAAACGCCAGTCCTCTTCTGTTTTCCGGTGGAACTTTTGCAGGACTCGCCGAGGACCAAGATCTACTCACATATCGGTATATTCACGTGCATTTGCCCTATTGCGAAACACCGTTTTGCGAACGTCCAGGGGACTTAATATTTTTAAGATCATTTGACATTGTTTTTTTGTTTGACTTATAAGGTCGTCGATATTTATAATGTATTTATCATCATGATCATCCAAATGTTCAAGAAAAACCGCGCACGTTCGTTTCTGCTGGACAAAAATATGAAGCGTTTTGAAATTTATGATTTCGAGAATCGACAACTTTTATGACAAATAGAAAACAATATGATTTTCATTAATAATATTTTGTGAATGGTTCGTAGCAATAATATTCCTATTTAAAAAAAAGATTGTCTTTTTTATTTATCATTTTTTAAATTACATTTATGAGTATAAGAACCAATCGATGGAAAAAAATGTTTTTTTAGTAGAAATATTATACTTCTAAAATGTTTGCAATGATGGATAATTGAATGTTCAATGTGCATAAATGAAATAAAATCAGCGTTGCGAAATCGTGAAATTTCAGAAGCTTCAAAAACAACTCTAGGTGCAATAATCTTTGTAGTTGCAGGGACAGAGATAAGGCATCGAAAACGATGAGAAATCGAGAAATTCATTCGGCCGGGAAGAGTTGGAGCACGTGGAGTGATTCGAACAAGAGTGAGAGCGTCGAAGGCAATTCGGATAATAGTGCGGAGACTCGGAGCTTGCCACCGAACAGTCCAAAACGATGGCATCCGACTGTCCCGAAACCCTTTCGTTTCGCCCTCAGGTTCGCTCAAACCAAGATGATTATATATTTCTTCTTTACTTCAAACCACTTCGTAATAAAGTGTGTAAATTAACCACGGAAAAATTGCTAGCCACATATATACTTTTAAACACTGATTAACATTGAAAAGTTTGTTATTTGTTAAAAAAAAAGAAAATATTGAACGAAGTGGCGTTAAAAATTTAGTGATGCTTCGATGTTGTAAAAGACGTACCTATTTAATGACTGTTCTATTTTTTTTTTGTAATAAACGCTTTTTATTTTTTAAATAAACGTATTACAAAAATTAATGGGTTTAAAATTTTATATTAAACTAATTCAGAGACGAGGCTGAGAAATACATGTCAATGGCGGAAATCGAAGATCGTTCAATCCGAGAAATCGAGAGAAGGAAGAATTCGTACACGAAGAAACGACGAGTGAGACCGATACCGCTAACGTCGAGGATACCATTGTACGATAAACTAATGGCTGCAAAGGAAGAACGGTCGGACCATAATAAAATAGTATCGCTTGTCAAATAACCTGGATCATACACGTCTTTGCTTTTCTCTTTTTTTCTATCTTCTTCTTTCAATCTTCTCGAAGCTTGGAGCGGTCGCGTTAAATGAAGAAACAATACGAGGTTGGGGGCTAAAAATTTGTCTGTTCGCGAAAACTTCTACAATAGATTTTTATTTGAAGAAGAAATTTGAACAAAAAAAATGCATTTTTTCTATCGATTGCTTAATTCCAGTAATCTTCCTCATTCGTTGCACGCGACGTGCAATTTTAGCGTAACGGAAATTCCTCGCGTTTTCGTCCACAGAAGTAGAATGGTTCGCGAGGAAAGTGCTTGGAGTCTTATGTCGCAGGTGAAACCTTTCAGGCTCGAATGCGAGCGTAGGGCCTACAAAGCGCTCAGTCGCTCCAGTCCGGAGCTTTCAACGAAAAACTTACGCTCGACTTCGAGATTCAAGGCGAAACCTGTACCGAGAAATCTATTCGGGACCGAAATTTATGATCGTATGCTTGAAGACGAGTATTACAGGTGAGTGCGCGTTTTTATTCCTTCACGAATTTCGAAGAATCGGATAACTTAAGGTTAACTGAGCTTAAATGAGCCAAGAAGATATTTTTAAGCTAATCCTTAGCTAATTGCTCCGTAAAAAGCTAAGTCAATTTCTTCCTAAAAAGTCGAGCAAATTTCTTCCTGGAAAGCTATGGTAATTTATTCAGAAGAAGTTTAGTAAATTTCTTCCTAAAAACTTTATCTAATGGCTAGCTGACATGCTGAGTTATTTTATTCTTAAGACGCTAAAGAAATTCCTTACCAAGAAGCTGAGCTAATTTTTTCCTAGGTATCTAGAAAGCCAAGCTAATATCTTCCCAAGCTAAGTTCTTCTTAAAAATCCAAATTAATTCTATCCCACGAGAAAATTGACTTGCATTCGAAATATTTGAAAAATACGAAAATTTCGAATTAACAAAATAGTTGATTTCTTCCTAAGAAGATTTCTACGTCGAATTAGCAAAATATCTAATTTCTTCCTCTGAAGAAATTACAGTGGTTTATTATTTTACATTTCGAAATATTCAAAAAATACGAAAACCTCGAATTCCGAATTAACAGAATAGTTCATTTCTTCCTAAGAAGATTTCTACGTCGCAAAATATCTGATTTCTAAAATATCAAAATATCTGATTTCTTCCTCTCGCGAAATTACAGTGAATAATTAGTAGAACCCAATAATTCAAAGATTTCAACGATATTTGAAAATCATTTAAGTATTTTTTGAGTCCCAGACAGCTGCGGAACAAAGTGAGAGCAGCAGAACTGTTGAAATCGGCATCTTTGCCACCGTCGATGGCTCGACGAGAACGAGTGAAATCGCTTCTCTTGCAGACGCGAACTTTCGCGAACAGCGAGCAGCGTCCGGAAGTCGTACGGGATCCGGAAGTTTGTAGCGGAACTCCCGTTGTCTCGGAGAGATCGAGATCAACCGTGACGGAATTTTCGACACGCGGAAACAATCTCGCTGCTATTCTGCGTTGCCAAGCGTCCCGGTGATTTTTCATTCTTTCCAAAAAATTCTTTATCGATCTCGAATCTGAAATATTCTACAATATGCGTTCCGATCGTTAGAAACAACAAACGAAAAAAGTCAAAGAACAAAAAAAAGACCGATAATAACGAACTCTTGTTCTGATTCGCACGCAGTGAAAAATTGGAGCGTGAGATTCGAGAGAAAATGGAGGAGGATCAGCGGGAAAGGATGATGAAGATGAGATCAGCTCTGATAAGCCGGAAACCCGCGTGGCGAGCGCTCAGACAATCGGCAAGGTATGAAGAAACGTATGTAGCAACAGCTTTATCGTAGATCACCCTTAAGGAGTTATTCTTTTGACAAGACTCGATATTCAATGTTATTTGATTTATTTATTTATGTAAAGAAAATCAGATCGATTAGTTTATTAAAACATTTTTAAAAAATCGCGAAAATCTATGATTTTTCAAAGGGTCACACTGAGACGATTTCTTATCAACACATGAATTGGATATCGATGAATCGTCTACACTGCTTTGAAAAACATAGTTCTGAGAAAAAAAAACCGTGGTTACAGTTTTTTTTATCATTTTCATCGTTGTAATTATGACTTTAAAGCCGGATTTCTTTTTTAACGATTTATCAATATCGAGAATCCCGATGTCCGTTTCGCAGAGAAGAACACGAAAGAGACTTGGATTTTCGTACCTGTCTGCGTCGCGACGAAGCGCGAGAGCAGGCCGAGCGACACCGTCTCGAAATGGAAATGATGCTGAACCGCGTGACTCAAATACCGACTCTCTTCGAGCGGCACTCCCAAAGCTATCGGAACGTGCGCCAGGTTCCGTTGCGGCAAGCATCCAAGTGTCTCTACAAGCAGTCCGGCCAAAAGAAGAGAAAATCGAAACGTCCAAATTCGAGCAGCTTGGAATCCGACGGGAGTCCAAGGACGAACGCTTCGAGACTCGATTCGGGATCAATGTCGAGCAGCGGAACGAGCACTCGGGGCTCCGCCGGTCGATTCACCGAATCCTCGAGTTCGAGAAAATCCGAAGAGTCGACTCTCAAATCCGATCTCTCGACCAAGAAGAAAAACGATCGCGGTACTCTCAGAGTCTCGATAAACGAAACTGCTCAACTCATCGAAGATCGAGAAACCATGAAAGACGACGAGGCTGACTCTCGATCCAACCAGAATTGAAGCTTCCTTTGCTCTTTCCTCGCTCAATCTGAAATTGAAAACGGATTTTCACGAAAATATGAATTTTATTCGATCGAGTTTTACGAATAGATCGAAATTAATCCAAGTGCAATGAAAAAATACGAATATCTTCGATACTTGTGTTCCTTCAAAAATGATTAATCTTAGATTTTATTACCCAGAAGAAAATAATCGTCTCGTACTAAATCTGAGCTGTACCAAGTGACGTACGAATGAGAGAGAGATATATATATATAAATGCAATTTTTAAACCGAAATTTCTTGGCGATTTATCACTTCTAGTGTAAAACAAAAGCGCCAGACTCCGCGTCTATGATTTCTGCAGAGATTGATCCTCGTGGTTTCTTACAAAACTTGAACGTTTAAGAGAAAACTGAATTTTGAAATTTTTGAGGTTATGTCGAACTACACGACTTCAAGGGACGACGAGAAATACACGGATTCGAGGCAAACGGCAATCGCGGCATTCGTTGTCTCGATTGCCAAAGTTCCGTAAGACTCTCTAGAGAATCTCTAAGAAAGACAAACTCATAAATTCTTTCGCATCGTTCCAAGAAAACATTGAGATTTAGAGGACTAAATTTCGACTTGGTAAACAAAATAAAAAAGAAAAATTTTTATCGACCCAATGTTTGTATCCTTTATATCGATGTTTAAAAAACTAGCAGATAATACGTTGTCTGTAAAAAAGAAATAAAAACGAAAAATGTGCGTGTAAATATGGTAGTGAAAAAGAATCGGTTGATCGACTTGCATTCCAAAGCTTCCATTCGTCCGAAGTAGAATGAAAAACAAAGTTTTCTTTTTCTCCAACGAAGTCATCGACAGCTGACTTTTATGATCTTCAGTTAATTCAGTTAGAATCGGAAAGTTTCGATTTTTTGCCAATCAAGTTTTATAAAATTGGCATTTTTATTTGTTTAAAAATTTGTAAACGCAAGAAATATTGGCACGAAGGATTTTTTTAGTACGATTTAGCAGGCTCAAGAGCTTGCTCGCTTTCGAGCCTTTTTCCGACTTCAGTTCGTCATAGTATCCAAAACCCAATCAAGGTAGTAGACCAATCGAGTGTAAACACCCGGCAAGCCTTCGGACCCGCAGCGTTTCGGTCCGAAACTGACGATTCCATGTTGCACGTATCTAGGATTGTTGTTGTACAACGCTGGAGACTGAAGAGGGCCACCGCTGTCTCCGAAGCAGGAATCCATTGCGTTCCGGCCCCCAGCGCATATTTGCTTGTAAGTGATTGTTGTGCTTGTCCGATAGGTCGCGGCGCATTGTGAGTTCGACGTGACGTTGATAGTAACGCGCAAAAGCTTCTGGCTTCGGGGAGCGCTTTCCGTTGCACCCCAGCCGGTCACTACCACCTGTATCATAAAATAAACGATACGTGTTTTCTAATATTGATCGTAACTATGAAGCAACCCAGCAGGATCATCGATAAATCAAATTTTTTGTGAAAAACTGCTTTTCGAAACGTCGCTAAGTTTAAATTAGTCAAAATATACTTTTGGAATGATCGTTGAACGTCCAATGTCCATTTACGTACCCTAGCTTGAATGGTATTCGCAGCGGGATTGATAGGCAAACAAATCGGCCTTACGGTCCCTGGACGAAAGTCAGCCTCAGCATTGAGCCTAATAAGGCCAATGTCGTTTTGGTAAGTCGATCTCGAATACTTGGGATGATAGTGAATTCTGTCGACTCCAAAATCCTGATATTTCTCGGCGCAAACCTGCAGTAAGCCTTCCTCGTCCTCGTCGCAATCGATCTCTTTACTGATGTCATGGTCGCCAACTCGTACACCGGATACAACGAGACCTGAATCGAAAAAACCAGAAATTACAAAATTCGTTCGATGCGTGTACGCAGGTAAATGAAATTTAATGGTAGTTTGTGCCATTTGTATAGATCGCGGAATGTCTAAATAAATAAAAAATATTTTCGTTATTTATTTATTAATTTATAATTATTTATTTATAATTTAAAGTGCATTTTCAATGAAATTATAATTAATTTATCATTTTTGTTTCTATTCATTTATAACGAAATTCCTATCGATTAAATTAATTAAAATCATGTGAAATTTTAATTATCCAATTGTCATAACGATGAAATTCGAAAAGTACAAAATTTGAGATACGTATAATCGCGATAATAGAATTTAACTGATTTTAATGAATTTTTACTTTACTCGACGAGTATCACATTTCGGTATTAAAAAAAAAAACGTGATTAAAATATATTTATTGACTTTTTGAAAAATTGAAAATAATGGACTGTGTGTCAATGGACGTACCGGCAGATAAGCCAGTGACGCAGTGAGCAGCGGTAAGAACGTATCTCTTGCTGATTAAGGTACCCCCGCAACGAAATTCGTGTCCGAGACCGACCTTGTAAGCGATCAGAGCCATCCACGGGAAATCAAAGATACCAGTTTTGTTTCCATTGAATATTCTTTGTTGTGATATCGGGCCGCAACGTGCGTGATCGAGGAGCCGAAGATTTGGATGTCTCGAGACATCCGGGGGTTCCGGTGAAGTACCCACATTTTCATCGATCACGGTTGTGCTCCTCGGGGTTATCGTAGTGGGTTGCTGGTGGATGACAATCAATCAGAAAATAATTACTGACAAAACCACTAACGAGCATATCGCGTAGAATGTACTGGAATTTGACTTGAATTATTATTCAAGATGGCGAATTAACATTTCTAAGTGTTAATTTGTTATCAAATTAGCTATTTGTGAAGGTAAACGTTTGTGACATGATCTAGATTCGGAAATTCACGATTTATCGATTTTCTATTTTCGAAATTAATTTTTCCACTAATTAGTTGATACTTGTTATATAATAATTATCAACTAATTATATATTATTAGTTGATAATATATAATAATTATCAACTAATTAGTGGAAAATCGATAAATAATCTCTTGATAATTATTACATACTAATTACTTGATTTTTATTATACGTATACTAATTACTCGATAATTAAATTGATCATTGAAAGATATTAATATGGGAAAATAATCGAAAGATAAAAATTGAAAGATAATTAGAATTTCAAATCGAATACATCGAAAACGTATGGAAATGTTGATAGCTTCGAATGATATAACATATGAAAACGGGAAACTGCACCTCAGTCACGCAGCACACTTTTGGCACATTGCCATCAAAGCCGCACTGCGAAGTTTGAAGAATTTGGAGAGACTGCTGGGACAGTGGTCTCGGACCTTGGAGAATATTAAGAAGAGACGGACAATCCTGGATATTGATGCATACACCAGACCGACCCGCGTTCGTCGAACAGGTTTCTTCTGCGGAAAAGGAAAAATCTATGCGGCAATTAATAGGGTTGCAACACGATGACTCCCAACTCTTTTTTACTAGTAGCCATTACCCCCATCTCATACTCGATTGAACGGTGATAACGTTGCATCAGTTTTAGTTTATTGGACGAACGCTGAATCAATAATTAATACGTTGAATTGATTATCGTTAAACATTTAATTACGTTATAAGCAATTGTTTTTCAAAATCTTGGATTTTATGAAAATCGGAAAGTAATGTCGAATTATTTTGATAAAATCTTCACGTCAATAATTGCGTATAAAGCGATGTCAAGTAAATTTATCTTCAAACAAAAATGTATTTGAAAAGAAATTTTAAGTGGAATTTCTTAAATATATTTTTTTTATTTTAAAAGGAAATGTGAAATTAATTATTATTAATTTATGAAATAACCATAAAATAATAATAAATATCGAATAATAATATTTATTATTATTTAATCGTCATTCCATCAATTAATAATTATTTATTTGTCTCTCCGTTTTTAAATTAAAAATCTCCTTATTAAGAAATTCCTCCGTCACTGAACGGTTGTTTGCTTCATAAAGATTAATATAAAAGTCCGATGATTCCTCATAAAGCATAAACGCTTCAATAATGGGATCATAGGACGAGTTTTGTACAAATTGATGTATCTGACGTTTCGAAAACACGAAAAATATGAACTTGACTGAAAATTGTTATTATTGTAGTTATTATTATTGTAACAACAACAATTTTCAGCGAGGCTCATATTTCGGTCGTATCGTTGGATTTTTCGAAGGTGAGAAACATCTCACCTTGGTTTAATTCTGCAACGAATCGATCCAAGAATCGGGACCCAAATACACGAAATTTTGACGAAGTTAAATAAAAACATCAGAATAGCAGATAAAATTGAATAATCGCTGATTTTTCCGCTGATAAAAATATATGATTTTAAATAATTTATTTTCATTTTTTTCACGTTGAACGATTAATTTCGAATTCGGAATAAAAATACTCACGCGACGAAGAACGTCCAGGAAGAAGCAACAGCACGAGTCCCAAGCCGAGAAATTTCATCGTGAACGTGATGAGACGAAATCTCGTTGCCCGAAGATACGACCCAAAAACAATTACTAGTATATAAATATTTGTAATTACTGATTTATAAATGTATGGTAATTTTTTGCCGGTAAAAAATTACCAACTATTCCCACACTTGCTCGCACTACTCACTTTTTCACCCAAATCCTCGTTTCTTTTGTTGTTTTTATTGTTTATCCTATATTTTTTTCGATCGAATTGTCTGGTATAAAAAAATGTCCCGTTGAAGCAAAAGCATGTATTATTTATGCAATTGCGTGTGTTACGATCGAAGAAAATTTTCGTCGCAAGAGCACAGTATATTTTCGACGACTATGTCCTGACGAGTTCGAGAAGAGACAAAATCCTTCAAAAAACCAGTTTCCTTTGTTTGCGGCCGAGAACGTGTATTCGAGAATTTCTTAAAAATATCTTTCGGCTGTTGCGCGTGAGCGAGATGTTTTGTTTGTGTCTCTTCCGTCTTCGGTCGCGTTGTGTTCGTTTCCCGTGCCGCGAATGAGACCCAATACTCGCTAGCGCTACTGCGATCGGAGATTCGAACGGACGACGCTCAGTAGAGAAGGCTCGGTCAATAGTGCTCGTTCTATACCAATTCCGGTATTATCATAAGTGCAACATCGTGGGACGATCTCTGACACGTGTCCCACCAACTTACAACACTTCTTATTAATCCGCTGCACAGAAACGATCTCCCGGCGCTCGCGTTGCAGCCTTGGCTCCGTCATCACGGACGGCATTTTTACATAATTCACGCAGGAAACAAAACGGTAAAAACGAAAAACAAACGCGTTGGCTACGCTGACTTATCGACCGACGTCAAACGAGCGTTTCATCGAGAATTCGTTCGCGAAACAACTTCGAAGTCAAATATTGATAAATATTAGGAACGAATTCGAACGACACAAAACCACTTTTTGTTTAAACTTCTGAAACTCTGAAATTTGTTTTCGGTAACTCTGAGTTTATCGTTTTCGAAAAAAAAAGAAAACTCGGTCTGAAGTAAATTTTGTTACGTGCTCGATTTTTCGATTGAAACTTAATTTTTCTTAGCGTGGTATAAATGACCGTCGAAGCATTGTAATATATTGAATCACGGTTATCAGGGATTTAACGTGAATCAACTGATGCCATCAAGTTGGCATCGCTTCCTACGAGGATGCACATTTTTCCTCACTTTTGAGGCAGTTTCTAGTTCAATGAAAGGTTTTTTCCGCGGTCAATGCCTCGATTGCAGTAATTAAAGGAACTTGGGGAAATATTGAGGTTATGAGCAACATGAAATGACAATTTTGCGGTTAGAGGGAGAATAGATGTGCGAGCGTAAAATTCGGTATCAACATGGCAATCCCGTGAATTCTTGTTGGCCGAATCGGATTTCCGATGTTCGACAGAAAATTATCCTGCATATTTTGCGTCGATCGTTAAATTGTCGCTTGACAATTAGAACCAACTTCAAGTTTTTACGATGGAATTAAATATGTTCCATCGGAATTTAAATTAAAGCTGTCACATTTTCCATTAAAAATTTTGTCCCTTTTGTTCATCAGGTATGAATAAAAACAATTTAATAACAATTATGACGATCGTTATCGTATTCGATTATCATCGCAATCGTTCATCAATCGTGGTAAGAGTTTTCGCTGTATTCATTCGCTAATACTGAGAACGTTGAGTTCTCGAACGAATCGCCAAATAGGTACCGTTAGCTAGTTCGAAGGAATGACTTTTATCAGGGAAAATGATTTTCCAACGTCACAAACGTGCGATATCCAGAGAAAAATTGTACGATGAAAAAATTGCAGGTGTTGTCACCTTCTATATCAGCAGGGGGATTCACCTCTTCGTCAATCGAATTCTTTTCATAATCACGACGAGTCTTCCCTTGAAATACGAGTTACGTGACGTCAGCACAAATAGCAGCATCTGGGAAAGACCCAGCAATGGGGCTTTATTTTTTCCACGTTCACTCGGTACATCGCCTGGAGTTTCGATGTGATTCGTTGTAATTTGCACGCTTTACACGTACGTACTAGCAAGATCTTACAAATGTGCCAGCACCGTTTAAACCATGATTTTTTTACCCCCGATATTGACACTGACCAAATAAAGGATCGACGATGTTTTCCGAATTTTTTTTTACCATCTGTGGGAAACTTGAGAAAATCAGGTAAAATTCGGCAAGGAAACGAGAATCAATAAAATACAATAACAGTAAAGTATTAATAAATTCATCAATTTTCTTCAGAGACGGGGAAACCAAGTGAAACAACGAAAAAATTTATGACAAATTATGGTTGTGGATCGATAATAAGCAATGTCGAATTTGGAGGTTATAATGTCTTCGCAGATGACGCGGGCGTCTGCGCAGACCGACAGAAGATACGACAGAATTTCGATGTCAATAAAAAGTAAAATGAATAGTCGCGAGCAAAGATTGCAACTGTGGATTCGTACAGCGAGGGAATCCCGTGTTCTCGCGATCGCGCCATTGCGTGATCTTTCTATTCAGTGTTCTGATTACAGCGGAAAAGTCCCTGACCCTCTCCAAATGGTGATAGCCTCTAGCCAAATGATGATCTCGTATTACGAGTTCCTCGATTATCGTTCGTAACTGTCCGCATCACGATTTTTGTACACGCGTTTGTTTCGATTAAAAAACAAGAATTTCTGAGGATGCCATTCAAATGCATATTTATGATATACAAGTCTATTTTTATCGAAGTGTTATACAAATCAAACGTTAACGATCGATGCATTCAAAGAAGAAAATTGTTCGTTTCGTTTTCGAAAACGTTTCCTTTTCGTTCACTGACGTTTGGTTGTCCATTGAAAATGCTTAGCAGACCCTCGTTTTTGAGAAAATCAAAATTTAAGTTAGCCTCCCCACTTTGAGCAATAGGCTTGTTTTTTTAAACCCTTAACGGCCACACGGGGCTAATTTCACGCCAGCCGCGTTTAAATCTACGATAGGTAATATAAATTTTGAGAAAATGGGACTGTTGGCGCGCTCTGTCGGTAGTTTGAACGTTCTAGTAAGGAGCATCATTATTATTATTTGAAAGGGTCCGTTAGTTCGATTTTGCAAGCCGTCGGAAGCAGACGGGGCAGAAATCTGGAGTGCCTACAACCCCATGTGATTGCAGTGTAAGAAAATAAAGTTTCCGAGCTTATTTTTGTAATTTTCTTTTTTTTTTTCATATTTTTCGAAGGTAGGAAAAAAAATTATTCCGAAGTTGGGAATTTGGGAAGTCGGGAAAAACTTTCTCTGGCATGATCTTTACGACACTCGTAGTTTCGGAATATTAAAATTGAGAATTTTGAGAGTTTTAGTCAATCGAAGTTCGGAATTCCTACCCCACCCCAACAAGGACAAAAAAAATAACGTCGCAGTGCCCGAGCTGCGACCGCGCGATGTGCGATAAAGCATCGTACTAATATTCGAGTCGTTTGCAGTTACGGGAGAGAATATAAAAAATTACGAATGTGTGGTCGAATGTTTTTGGAACACGTGAACATTTTTATAAACATTTTTTACACTATTTAGGTAATAAAATATGGTTCAATCTGAAAAATATGCGTATCATTTTTTCTGAAGAAACCCACGCTTTAGATGTTCAAATAAATATACTTTTTGGAACGGTCGATAATTTAACCATTACCACCTGATAGCATGCTATTTCAGGCTTATGGAACGATTTTATTTTATAAATAGAAAATTACAATTTGTGCATCATCTTTCGTAAAAAAAAAGTAATTTTTCCTGCAATTTGGACATTTTTTTGTTAGTAATTGTACGAATTAAATACAATTATGATGGTCGTTACTCAAAGGTCAAAAATACATTGTAGTATTTTTCTATTATTTTTGTTTAAAATTTTTCAACTGTTTATCTCCTTCTAAAGTGAATAGGGTTGAAAACACCCCCAGTGACTATTACGTCACAATTCGGAGGTGCGACTATCAAGCGTTAAAAAAGAAAGGTCGACGTTATTTTTTTACTCGTTCATAACTTTTGTTGAGAAATAATCGGAAAAATGGCAAGCATTATTAATCCGTGAATTCATACAAACCTCCGCGCGTGCATAAAATCCGTTGGTGCGTGAAACGTTGTACGATTGGGATAAACCAAAAAACGGTTGCGTTAGTATCAATGGCTTTTTCACTAAAAAAAATCTTTCGAATCTCCAAGCGGTTTTAGACTATGTACCGTTGAAACAACTTTAGTGGAATTGTGACACGGTGGAAAAATGTGACCGAAGTTGAAGCGCTGCGCTTGTGTTACGTATCTCTCGCTGATGCTACCGAACTGAGAGTGGGGGGTGCGCGAAGAGCCGCACAAAGAGGAGACGCAAAAAAACAGTGTCGACACTGTCGAAACGTAGGAAAGCGACTTCGTTCGATGCTTTCAGCCATGCGAGTTAAATTAGAATCACGTTAACACTTAAATATGGTTTGAAAATAACAGTGTCTAGTCTTTTCATTGTTTATTACGTATATGTACATTTTTATCTGATAGAAATCACTACGATCGTCGAGAGATCGAACAATCGGAGATTCGAAAGGTACGTCCGCGACCGGTGAAAAAAAAGTGTTTAGGGTCGTAGTTTCGAGAGTATCCAGGGAACGTAATCGACGATTTTGGTGTAGACACCGGGCCAGTTTTGCATACCGCAGGGTGTAGGTCCAAACGAGACGACTCCAACGACCGTCCATTTTTGTTTGCCATCGGGAGTTCTCTCGGATGACATGAGAGGGCCACCGGAATCTCCGCGACAGGAATCCTTTCCTCGTTGGCCACCGACGCAAAGTTGGGTGTTGCCGAGGGTGATCCCGGCGCTTCTGTATCTCTGTGAACACGCGTTCTCGTCGGCCGGCGAAATTGACAATTTCAGTTTCACATTGGACGCGCTGCGGTTTTCCGTTTTTCCCCAACCTGCGACCCAAAGTTTTTGGGCTAGTTGTTCGGAAGCTGGCAGGCATATCGGCTTGATGTAATCGGTGAACCGCACGCTACGACCGAGCCTGATAAGAGCAACGTCGTTTCGTTGATCTCGGGAATTCGGTCGGTAAGACTCATGAACGATGCGTTCCTCGATCGGAACCGTGACCGGATCATCGGCGCATATCACGGTGTCCTCGCTGTCCGGAACGCAATCGCGCTCCGTCGAAGTGTCGTATTCACCCAGACGCACCGCGTCCAACGACCAAGTAGCCGGTAAGTCCTTGCCGTTTATGCAATGAGCCGCTGTCAACACGTAACGCTCGCTCACAAGGACACCACCGCACGCCGTCGATTTTCCGTTCGCTGCCCAAAAAGAGAGGTTAGTAATCGTCCTGATCAGGGCTGCGCTTTCGGTTATATACGTTTGGACAATTTTAAAAGCGTATCAAATTTTTCATGTTCTTTGATACATCGGGTTGGATTTGATTTATTCGGACGTTCAATAAGTTTTCGCTGTTTTTCAAAAGATGGCGCTAGTAGAATCTCGTAGTTATCGTTCAAAGCATTCGTGAAAAATTATAAGCCAATTTGGAATTCACTGTACGGCGTTTCTCCGAAATGAATGAAGCTTCTACCAAGCCCTTCAAATTTATCAATAATAAAAACTATACAAACAAAAAAAATTATATTATTACGCGCCGAATTCTCGATCGTCGAAAAATACCTGAAAAACGCTCGCGTACAAAAGTGCATACTGGGTCGAAAGAGGATCATAAAAAATATTTTTCAATACCGAACCAAAGCTAATTTGTTCTCCTCGGAACGCCCTTCGCTAAATTTGGTTAAAATGGAAAGGAAGAGAAATATCGACTATTGTATTTTTTACGTTTATCCATTTGTTGATAAAAAAAAAACGTTTTTTCTTTTGTCGAAAACAAAACATTGTGAATTCCCAAATTTACGTTTCCGCAAATTTGCAAATTTGAAAAAAGTATTTTAAATATTGGCAAGACGAAATTTGTCGATTTATAGTCGATTTATAATAGTTTTCGTAACTATAGGTGCAGACGATTTTTCATGAAACCCGGTATTCATCGTTCCAATAATCTCACCGTAAAAATATTCGGAAAAGTAACCTATTTAAGTGCAGTAGATACTAAAATGAGTGAATTTTTGGTTTCCACGAGATAATTGATAAGTGAAGAACTCACGTTTGGTGTACTCGAGAAGAACCATCCAAGGGAATTCGTCGAGATCGGTGACTTCACCACCGACTATTCTCGAGGACAAATCGCGGCCGCAATCGCTCGGCAAATTGGGATTGTTGCGGAGATTGACAACAGGGGTCGACGCGCCAGTATCACGACGGCCATTATTGTTGTTGTTTGCGAGTATCGGACAACAAACTTTCGGATCGTTGTTCGCGTTTATACCGCACTGGGACGCTCTCAAAAACTGTACCATTTCCGGTGCCAGAGGCCTGCTGATTAGTATCTTTAAAAGCGGGCTGCATTGTCGAATCGGCACACAGTCGCCGGGCTCGAAGTTTGGAGTTTGGCAATTCTCTAGGAGAGATAAAAAAATATAATTTTCAAGAATTTATGACTCGTCGTTATCAGTGTTAGGTCATTTTTGTCGGGACTGTATCGATTCGCCAAACACACGGGCGCAAACGCGCTTTTTCAAAATTATATTTACGGAAAAGCAATGACCCGGTATCATCCAATTCAACAAAAAACGTAACACTAAAAAACGGTTGTAAAAAAAGCAAATAAAAAGTTAATATATTTCAACTCGATTTGCACAATAACTGCTATCGCGTAATATTTGTTGGTTTTTTGTTTTTAAAGAAATCAATTACAAAAAATATATAACAAAAATCAATAATTAAAAAATGGTAAATTAATAACAAAAAACTCGTTAAAATGATGTTTCAACGATCACTAATTAATTATTTACATAAATTTAGTTGGAAAATGATGTTTGAATGATCAGTATTTAATTATTTACGTAAATTTAGTTGGACAATTTTCATGAAACTAAGATTTTAAATAACGTTACAAAAAATAATATGTGTATTGAAAAAAATATATTTCCTTTCTGTTTTTGTTGTTTTTTTGTGTTCATTCTGAACTGGAAAGCTTTGGGTAATTTACGTTATATTTTACCATTAGGCCTTCCAGGGACTCCACGCGAGTATCAAAATGGATCGGAGCGTTAAAAGCGGTGTAAAATTAGGTCTCGTGGGAAAATACACATTTTATTGTCTCGGCAATGTTGCCGCAATTGCGCGGAAAACCCGCTGGAATAATCGGTTCTCATTGTTGAAGCGATCGTTGGAGGTTAGAAAATACCTTCATCGAACTAACGGAATCTACCGTGTTCCTTCGAGCTTTATATCTACTGGAACGAAATCAGTGAACAAGAATGAATAATTATTTTTTTTTAGAATCTGCTTTTTCGAAAATCCCCAAACATTGGATAAAAACTTTCCAAGAATTCTCTTTGTTCCTGTGCGATCTAAATCGAACCAATACGCACGTCACAAGTTTTTAAAGACTTCCGGAATTTTCCGTATGGGGAATAGAGAGATCGATAAGAACCAGTCACACGTCAATCGAACATTCTACAGACTTTCTAAACTTGCAAAAATTCCACTATTCGTTTTCCGTACTTTTTTCACTTCGAGATATTTACACTAGTATCGAGTGAAACAGAAGCGAGAACTTGATTATCCGAACGACTTCCGGCCACGCCTATAAATCGTACAAGTTCAAGGAATTCACATAAAGACAAAACGTTCCGGTCGCAACATTCGCGTTTGTCGATCGACAAAAACACGAAATTTATCAGTTTCAACCGGTTTTGATGATAAATAATATTTCAATAAACTTTCAATCGAATATTACGCTTCGTTATGAATTGATATGCATTGATTTGACGTTTCGCGATTCAAGGAAAAAAATTTGGAATAATTCACGTGTGTTTCGAGAGGAAGGAGAAAAATTTGTGTGTGTGTGTGTGTGTTTTTTTTTTGTATTCTTTATCATCGCAGAAATCAATCGTCGAGTCTTCCAGCAATCGGAATAACGAACAAAACGAAAACGCAACGTCCGACGTTGTTGACTAAACCAAAAAATCTTTTGGGGAAACGAATTTTCGTCGGTTCGTGTGTTGTTTATAAAACGAACGGCGTATCCGATCAGCTGCACAAGCGTGTTATTATTTTCGATATTTACATAGTCAACGAAGATATAGTTGCGGAGAGCATTACTCATTCTCAATCGTGGTATATTAATTCGAAATAATAAAAAAAATCCTGTTTTCACGAGAACGCGGAAAGAATTTTATTATTTTTATTTTCCGAAGAAGTAATCTGAAACCGCTCGCGTCAAGATTTCTTTATTGTATCTTTTTTTTTCTCGCGTCGATTCGCGCGATAAAAAACATAGGAAGCTCGCGAATTGCCTCGGAGATTAGTGTCTAAATGCCACTTCGAAGGAGCAAATAAAGACGTCCCGATTGCTCGAGACGTTAATCAGAATTCAATATTTTGCGGAAATGATCATTTATATGTGTATAAAGTATATGTATATGTATATGTTTATATTGTTTCCGATGTAATTGTGTCGTATATATAATAATTCGGAATAAAATTTATTACCAAGCTGCGATACGATAATTGTTAATAATTGTTGTATTCTTTATTTAGTGTTATTAATATAGCAAACTAATTATATATTGTGTGACATCGTTACACTCGTATCGTTCACAATTTTTACGAAACTATTTTTTTTATGAAACCAATAAATAAAAATTCGGCAGCAAAAAGGAAAAATAAATAAATAACTGAAAATCGGATTGATAAAAGGAAATGTAATTTTTTTTTAATCGATCAATTCAATCCGATAGTTTAAGCCAAACACAGTAAAAGAGATTTATAAATATAAATCTCATATAATTAGAAACAAATTTATATATAATAATTCGAAATCATAATCGAATTATCACAATTTTTGTTGTTCTTGATATTCCCAAAATGGAAACGAGGAATCTCCCAAAAAGCTACTTACGAGCTTTGACCGCCGCGACCAGTACGATCAAGTGAAAGACGAGGGATTCACGTGAAATCCTGAACTTCGCCATGGCGCGATTTTTTAATGATTACGTTTCCGGTTTTTCGATTTTGTTATTGTTATTCCGAAGGAGGACTTTTATCCGGCCGCGAAAAAATCGCGTGCCCAACGGTTCGAGTAGAAAACACTCGCAGTCTATATATTCTCAATTAAGTCGTCGGAGGAGCGAACGGTTGAAGAACCGAAGAGCTACTGATGACGAGGGACTTATAACCAAGTGGTAAGTGAAGCCAGGGTCAACCAGTGTCTCCCCTCTTCCGCGTCTTACTCAGAAAACACTCAACGGTCATTAATTCTCGCTCAGAGATGTTCTTCGAATATTAATATGCTCTACGATCGCGCGGATATAAAAATCATAACGAAACGGACGAGGAAAAAAAATCGTTTCGATTCGTAATGGACCACGTGGTAGGTGCCCGGAATCGTTACTCTCAGAGCCAATTCTAATAAAGAATCTAACATTAATCATTCTTTGAATTATTGAACTTAACAATTTTCTTCACCACCAAAAACAAAATCATATTTTATTGCCGAATCCAATTTCGAGGTTAGCGTTGCATATTTACTCGCGAATTGTTTGTACGAATTATCACGAAGTTTTTTCATCAATAAATACAAATGGAGGGGAGAAATGTCGCTCATCTATTTTCAAATGCAGATGCAAAAAAGTTGGAATTTTGGAAACCCCGAGATTTTACCCCGTTCGTTGAGGACGAGTTATACCGCCCACTGAAGTCTCGCGCTCGTTTCGCGATCGCGAAGAACACTGGCGAAGTGAGGTTAATGCATTAACTTCGGTCGGTATTTCCGCCCATCCTTGAAACTCTCAGGCCGGGACTTTCCCGAAATTCTTACGTTGACTTAAAAAAATGTTGTCGTGATCTAATTTAATAATCCCAACTTCCGATTCAAACGCGGATTCAGTAATAACAATAATAATGATACGTATTTTAGTGAATTTCCGTAGCGACGATTTTTTTCAAATTATTTTGAAAATTCACTTTCGCCTCGATTTTATTCCGCAATCCATTGTTGGGCTCACAAATGAATGGCGCCATCTATTCGTTAGTTCTGACGTTTGACGAACGACGATTGCACGTTTCGTGACACTAGACACAATTTGGATCGGCCTCGTATACTCTAATCGATGCGCAAGCCGAATAATTTATTGTCGGTCACTCAATAAGAATTAAAAATTGCGCGATATCACTGAGCTCGTTTAAAGTTCACGCGTGTGTAGGAAATAAAAACAAAACATTCAAGAGCGCTGAAATGGCGCAACATCGTTGTCCTGCGCTCGAAAAGTTTTCCTCTATGAGTGGATCGTTTCTGCAGCGCTGGCACGGTCCTCGTAGCTACGTAAGCGAAATAATGTGTAACGTTCGTGTAGCGACGTTCGTGTTTATTTTTGTGCTGCCATTCGTATAATAAATTATTATTTTTCTTGTAAACTTTTTACTAACCCAATGTGATAAAACAATCAACGTGAATTTTAGGTTATATTTCTGTATGAACCGCCGGAGAATTTCACATCAGTCACGTGTGGTCGATTTTAGTCGATTTGAGAAAACAACGATCGTGATACAATTTTTCAACCGATCTAAATGAATAAGTTACGAATATGCTCTTGACGTTGTAGATGACGCACAAAAAATCGATTTATGAAAAACGCGAGGCAACTTGTTTAAAAATATCATAAAATGATCCGCACACCAAAAGGACTCATGTACTAAAAAAAATCATAACTTCGTTAATTTTTTATATTATAAGCTTAAAGTCCAAGGTGATATTCTTTAGATGTGATACATTAGGCGAAAAAATATTAATGGCCAAAATTCCGCTCAAAGCCGAGCACTATCAGATAGTCGGGCGCAAAGTTCACGGATGGGTCGTTTTCACTGAATGTGTTTGCGGAGGGTTAAATTGCACGAAACAAGAATTCAAGTTTGAGCTTAAAAGTCGATAAGGCGCATACGTAAATACAAAGATTTCCAACGAAAGTCAATTTTTGACATATCGAAACGTTTAGAACCGCTACCGATTATATACGGTGAATATTGTCTTTGGGACGGCACGATTTATTAAGGATCAAGCGCAACTTTGTATTTCATGGTTTTCGGTATCAAATAAATAATCGATGCACAAAGATATAATATATGTATTATAAAATTAGCGACCGTCGACGATAAAATTACTGAAAATATCGGCGGTTCGATATCGTCATACAAGCAAAGCAAACCTGTTTCTTCTTGGCTCGTAGAGGCGCTGTTACTCGTCTCGTATCACACATGTATACCGTACACACGATATACACGTATGCGTGTCATGTGCGTCGTGATACCATATAGCATGTACACAATTCACTTATGCGGCTGGCACAAGGCTACCGTGCCAACTCTCAGATTGTATCGTATTCACAGTACGGTATAATTGAGTGTCGAAAAATTTTCATCGACGGAATTGCACCCATTTTCCATAGAGCACAGTTTTTAACAATAAAGATTAAGTAAAACGGAAAGTTCGACGAAACAAGGGCGCGATATGTGGCGATGATTCTTGCATGTTTCATCTCGCGTTGTTCTCGCCCTTGTATTTTCGTGTCGGGTTTTCACCCGCCTGAGTGTTTCTTCTATATGTTCGTGGTACTCTCTAGGGTGAGTTTTTCGATAAACAGCTCTTCGATACGCCTTCCAAACAATCGAATTTACATTTTTCCCGTAAGCATTTCCGTTGTCGATATTAACGAGATATTTTTTCATCAATTTTCGAATTTGAGGTTATGATGACTTTCGCTATAAACGTACGAGAGATACTGCCACTTGCGTTGACACGACTTTTGTAACACTCATATCTATTCATCCTGTGCCATTTTCATTAACGATTTTGTCTTTTATCGTATTCTATCTAATAGTAGTCTATCTAAAGTAAATTATAGCGTCGCCAGCAATCGAATCCTATTTTTTTGACACTTTGGATTATTTCGCTGGAATATTTGATTCAAACACCAGATTTTACCAATCCTTTTAAAACTAAATCGCGCGTGAAGTGTATATTGGATAATCTTCTAGAAATGACAGTTTGTACGTGCAGAACTATCACGAGAGTTCCGTTCACACATATCTTTTTATTCTTGACAATATTTCCTTTCCAGCGATACAATGAGCGAGGGCACCGCAGTGAGAACAAAGCGCATGGGTGCTAGATTCTTTAAAAATCCACCTCAGCCATTCATGTGTATAAGAGATACATTGATGGTACGTATAACTTTGTATACGGATAATAAATAATGCCAAAAAGGGGAGACTGTAATTGATTGCAGTGTTAAGTGCAATCAATTATAGTATTTACTGTCATACATATATTTCAGTCATAGCGGAATAGCCCTTTGATTGGAATCTTTGAAATCTACTGGTGAAAGATTCATTCTTCTGTAAGATAACCATTTAAAATTGTATCTAACACTACGATTGCTAGCATTTTTGGGATGTTCGCAAGTGACTTGACTGAAAGAATGAATAATATTTATATCGTTTTTCTTTTAATCGTGTCATCTGAATCACTTATAGGGGTCGATAAATCCGTGCTATGTCAATGTGCTATCCTGGGAGAAGGTTGCGTGCACCGGGGTGTCCTCTGATGACGTTCCGTTGTACGGTGGCATGAAAATCTATCCTCCTCGGACAGAGAAAAAAGATGTTCCGGTTTTTGCAGTAATGGTGCATCCCGACGTTCTGAAGAAGCACGGCAAAAATACCCACAATCCAAAGGTGAAAGTTCAGGATGTACCGAGCGAGCAGAACGACATTCTCACACCTCCGTTCAACTTAATTGAATAAGAACCTGAAGCCTTGCCGCCAAAGTCTACAGGTTTAAAGCGTCCTCTGCTTTCAGGAACGCACTTGGTTGATCGACGTACTATTGGACTTTGTGCAGAGAAGGAATAGAGGTGTGGTGTTCAGTCGACGTTATAGGGTACTGCGCGATCGTGACATAACGGGTGAACTCAAGGAGATATGGATGGCTGTTCAGGCGGATCGAGCAAAGAGTCAACAGACAACGATGTCGAATGACGAATCAAAATGCTCCGCACTGCAGGATGTGCAACAGCAACAGCAGTCGCAACAATGTTCGCAAGGACAGCTGTATCAAAAATTGATTCAGCAGGAAGATCAATCGGATCTGCAGCAGGTGGCCTCTCGACAAGAACAGCAAGCGCAGCAAGCACAAGAACAGGAACAACAGCAATGCGACCAACCGCAGCATCAACAGCAGCAACAGCAACAACTTTTCGATGAGGATCGTGGAACGCCACTGCCCCAATATTCACCAAGCCAGCACATCAATGATGGTCGAAAAGAAGCAAATGTGGAACAGAGAACAAAATTCCGTTACGGACGGCAGTTACAGAATCGTACGAAGGAAGTGAATCACCCAATGGCCATTAGATATTCCTCGCACACGTCGCAAAACGACAATTATGTTCCTGGTGGTCTACCGAATTCTCAAATGCAACAGCAACAGTTCGCTCACGATGAAGGCACACCACAACCTCCGCGTTATCCCTCGAGCGCGTACTACGACGAATACGATCGTCAAGATGTGAGTATTGAACGACGAGGACGAGGTCGTTACGGGAATCCACAAAACCGGCCAAAGGATGGACATTATCCGACGGGAGGGAACAAGTATCGCGTAATTCCATCGAACAACGATCACTACATATTCCGCGATCCCGTTTTGGCGTCGAATGCCCAAGTGCAGCAAGCGAATTGCCTACCATATCAGGCCTATCAGTATCAAACACTGCCCCGCGCGATGGGCCAGCCCTTCACGCCGAGCGTTCATCCGAGTCCCGCGATAAATTGCCCGTCGCCGCGCACCGCCCCGGTGAGTCCCGTGACGCTCGTTCGGCCGGGACCTACGATTAATCGTTACAACGGTTTCACATCGGTCAAGGAAATCCTCGAAACGATGAGTCGCAAATCGGCGCATCATCAAACGTTGCTCCCGCAATCAACCGGCCACGTGCAAGGCGTGCATTCCTCGTCCAGCAATTACTACGAATCCAATCAAGTTTCCTCGCTACCGAACGTCATTGTGCTGCGGCACGAGGAAACGGAAAACAGGCAAGTCGTTCCGGGTCAGTCACGAATGAAATTATCGCCGCCTTCTCAGCCTCAGTATCCACTCGCTAACTCGAGTCCGCGACCTTCGAAAGCAACGTCGGGGGCATCGCCGCGCGAATCCAATCCGAAGAAATCTTCGACGATAAGCTTCCTAAAAATGATAGCTGATCGATCAGCCGAGAACAACTCCGCTGAGAACAGTCGTAACACCGATCGGCTCGCGAACGAAGCTGCGATCGAGGAGAGCACGCTGAGAATAGATAAATTGAAGATCGAGGATACGACGCGTATCAAGGTACTGAGAAGAGACGAACCGTTAACCGATGACAAGTCGGTAGCACGAGAAACATCGAAACGTCCGACGAACGGCGAACATCCGGTTCCCCAGTTCGAAAGACACCAGGAAGATTCGATTAATTCAATCACGTCTGAAGATCGACTGGTGGACTCGAGCGGCGAACAAAACGGAAACGGCGAACATGACGGACTCGACACATCGATCCCTAAAATTACAAAATCAATGGCGGACACGAGAAAGACCGTGAAACAACTTTCCGCAAGTGGAAACGACGAGACGGCGAAGAAAACATCCAATGGCCAAATCGTCGCGTCGCAGCAACGCGTCACCGAATCTAACGACGAGACAACTCGAACGTACACTATTCTCAGAAAACCTGACGTGACTACCTCGCAAAAACGCGTCACCAGTGACATGCTGCAATTGTCGATAAACGAGAGTGTACATACCGATACGTTTACGAATAAGAGTGGGGACAAGAGAGGCGGAAGATTGAGAAGACGACGGTGAGAGGAGATGTGTACGTGGGACAACGGCTTTCTCGTCGTTGCTCGAAAATTCTCGGTCATTCTTATCGCCGAACTTTTGGAAAAAATCTTTACCATAATCCTTCGAGGAAAAGATTTGAGTTGAAGCCGGCGAACAAAATGACAAAAACCCGTACAGGCGTACGACGAGAATAGCCTCGAAAATCAGATTTACGTGAGTGCATGAATCTTGCGCTTCCGAATTTGTATTATCTCTATTTAATCGGCTCTATAAAGAGCGCAGGCGCGAACGAAACGACAGGTTTTTATGCAGGTCAGGCTGTGAAAAGAGCGATTACGGCGCCCCACGTATTTCTCGAAACGGTAAAAAAAATTCTCCGGAGACTGTAACTAATCCCTAATTTTAAGATCATCCTTTTTTTCATCTCGCTTCGCGGACATAAATATCAAAGGATAAACGGACAACGGAAAGTTCGGGGTGGCGTTTTCCACTAAATTTGAAACTTGAATAACCCCTTTGAATGAGAATCCCGTCATGCTCGCCTGCATCGAGGATCCATCGTTCATCCTAATCCAAAAAAAAAATGCTTCCAAAGCTTATCGAAAGATCGCGATATAGATCGTCCGCATCAGTGAGAATCGTACAGAGCTTGGTCTCGGAATATTGCTATCGTGGCTTCCAGGTAAAATCAATGAATCTTAATCGAAACGACGAAACGAAGAGTCATTAAATCGCAAGAGAAAAAAAAGTGCGGTCTCGCTGAAATTCAATAGAAATGAGAGAAAAAGAATATGCTTCAGACGAGCAATTTTTAATGCCTGTTCTCGTTTAGCCAGATGGAACGGAGTTCATCGTGTTACGTGCGGAAATGATTTCCGTCGCGTCGAGCCTGCTGCGATCGTAAAATAGTAATTTAGCGAGTATCAGTGCAGTGAGACACAATAATGCATTCTCATCGAGGCCCGAGGGAGAACAGAATTCCTATGCCACCTCGTGTGTGGAGATAGAGACTCACGAGCCAAAAAGTTGGCGATTCGATTTGTATATTTTCCTATTACTCGTAGGGCTGCAATATTCGTAACGTCTTTTATTTCCGGTTTATCATAAAAAAGAAAACGCTGCGTTAGTTTGCATCGTTGAGACGCGAAGAAAACTGATTTTTTTTTTTCAAATCGCCAATTCATTCGGAATCCCATATCTACGATTGAGAAGAAATCTGCGATGCGTAACGTTGAATAAAGATGAAAATAATAAAATTAAAAAAAAAAAAACATTCGTTCCGTTCCAACGATGCAAACGTCAATTCCGTGATAAATCGACTACTAAGCAAAAAAAAGATCGTCTCTAAATTCCGTGAGATTGGAAACGCCGATTCCAAATCCAATTTTACATTAGTTTTTATTTAAAAGAACGCGCTATCGCTATAGTGATCTTAACATTTATCGATACGCACCGAATTCGTTATTTCAACAAGCCGATATTTTAAACAATCAAGTAGTATATCTTTACCAGCAAAGTATAAACTGCCGTTTGATTAAAAAAAAACAGCGAAATATAAAAAACGAAACGCTTATCCACGATAAAGGTGAGGTTATGTGCATTGCTTTTCGCGACGGAGCATTACGACTAATAATAAACAAAAAAAAGTTCGACGGCACAGAAGCCATACGTATATTTTTAAGATCTGACACGATGAAAGAACATGGACCTAACAATAGTTAGCAACTAATTGCGTCTGCCGAATTATTTTTTGGACACCTCGAGTGGAATTCTTCAAGGAACCCCGCAGCCGCGTACATCCTAACGTCACACGAATACTCGAGTATACCACGTATTCGCGGTATTCGCGCTGTTTTAGACGAAATTTTGTAAACGCGATTATAATTCATCGTTACATGCGATTATAATGTATTGCGAATATTATAATGCATTATAATGATCATTGTTATATTATTATTCAAAAAAACCAAACAAATATATATATATAGTATATTCATTTTCCTATCAGCGCGATGTAAAATGCGGAAGTGCGTTCCAACGCGGGTGAAGCTTAGAATAATACTATTTGGATTTAGAAGACCCAAAAGTCCCAAAATTTAGAAAATTCCACTGCGGAGGCAACACCGCACATTAGGAATATGGAATATTCGATCGATATTGTTTCAGACCCGCACAGCATCGACATAACCTCACAAATTTTCATACCCCGTTTTCTCACGAGCAGTCATGTTTCTAGAGAAAAATACAAGCGACAAGCTCTGCCGAATTGACAGACGCAGAGCTTGACGATCTCATGTAACGTGAAGAATTATGCATTTTTAAGTATTCTTCATATTTCTTGGAAAACAAATATCCCTTTCCGCCTCGTATGTTACGTGGTACATTCAACGAAGTCAGACGTACATAGAAGGACAGTTCTTATGAGCGGCTCGAAGACAACTATGTTGCGACCGAAACTGCCGCCTGGCGGCGTCTCAAGCGTCCAGCTGTTATGGACGACCGCCGCAAAGTTAGCATCCCTGCCACTTTGAGTAATCGGCTTGTACAAAAAATATTCTAGAAAGGTTTTTTGCATTTTCCCAGTCTAATTTTGTACTTTCGACAAAAACTCGGGTATATTTGTAATCAGCCAAAAATTTTCGATCGGACATTCGACAAATATAATCGAAATTTCGTCGAAAGCAGCGCAAATCGTTTTTCTAGTATTTTTTAACGATTTTTTCATGGAAATTTTGGGTTTTCGGGGAAATTAATGGCAAATTCGTACTCAGGGGGTCAAATTACATCGTAATGGACCATTAAAAAAAATATTACAAATCAAAATTTTTTTCGATTTTTAGGCGAAATAAGTTTTTCAACTAAATGATCGATAACTTTTTTCCCTTTAGGATTTGGCACTCCACTTTGCGCTTATTTTCTTCGGAATGATTTTCTCTTCAAAATGCTTTTTTAATCATTCAAATCCGATCATTTTTCGATTTTTGGCAGAATTTTAAAGTTGGACCATCGATTTTTGCAAATTTTTCCATACATACCCCTTTGCGTTTTTTTTAGCGATTT